>JBBMKC010200386.1:0-14142 GCA_037834085.1 Bipalium vagum | reverse complement strand
ATTATTATTATTATTATTATTATTATTATTATTATTATTATTATTATTATTATTATTATTATTATTATTGATTTTTTATTATTCACTAAATATCACAAATGTATCTGTACTGATTGAGAAAAGAAGTACTTTTAACTTAAGAATTAAATATAAATAAATTCGTTTTTATTTTTGAAGTATATAAATATTAATGACAAGAAAGCAGTTGATTTAATTCTTACAAAACCTAGATCAAACAGTATTTTGTCAGCGGAATCAATGATTATGAGATTGCTGGTACGAAACCACTCTTAATAATTCTTCGAAATAAGATCGAAAGTTCAGTCCATGCCCGGGGAGGCATTCCATACATAATCAGCTCAATCTGTCTATTTTCATTTATGGCCTCCAAGAGTGAGAGAAAATTGGAGTATTGGTCTGCAGTCATGTTCATTTTAATCGAATAATCGTTTATTGTAGGACTTTCTATATTGAACAAATAATGTGACAATAAATAAAAAAAATATGATTCTTTAAAATGATTAGAGCACATGTTGATCAAATAACCATTAATTTTTGTTTATCTTTTTTCTTAAGCCGAACATGTTAAATATCTCAAAGTTTTAGAGGTGCCCATATATTCCTTATACTTATATTGTATAAAACGTATACTTATATTGCCTGGTAGATGGCAGAAGGTGTTGGAACAAAAATGACAACTTATTATTGATTAAAATATTTATTACTAATAAAACTGTTGATCTTACTTTTTACTAAAAAAATGCGAAGTGATTTTCCGATCAACCCAATACTTATACTGAAAACTTCAACTTTTGCCTAAAAATTGGTTTCTAAGAGTTTTGAAAGTGTAATTGTATGTCACTGAGAAGGTGAATGTATTCTTCAGAATTTATTCGTTTTTTCCCAATGCTTCTTCAGTTCCCCATTTTGTCTTATAAAACAATAAACTTTCAACAATTGTTCTCATTTTCAATTTATGTATATTTAGGCAAGAATTTCTCTTTAAAAAAATCAACAAAGAAAAATATTTTAAGTAACATACATTTAAACAATTGCAATATATATTTTCAACTCGGAATTTCGTAATTTGAGATCAAAATTCTGAGTTTAGAAAAGTATCAATTTTATATGAAAACATAATATTATAAATATTATTAAACAAAAATGTTTGAATTATTATTATCCATTAGAAAACCGGGAAATTCAGAATTTTTCTTATCTTTAATATTTTTATCTTTAACAAACACAAGATACAATAATCCATTACATTCAGATCTTGAGTTTTAAATGGCCAATGTTCAGGTCCAATGAAGTCTGAACTAGAACTTTATAGATGTCAGCAGTGGTCTTTACTTGTCTGTAAATTCTGTCATTTTGAGAATTCACTTAGGGCATAAAATTATCAATAATTCAAAATAACTGATATTAGTGATGAAGAGTGCACCACATTTAAAGAAATGACAACTGATAATTGATTAATTATTTAATTGGCATTCTAATCAAACAAAGAAATTAATTGTATTACAATGTATATTTACCGGTTTTCTAACGACTACCCTGTAATTTAAATTTTTAAATATTTTATATTTAATTTTTACATGTAAATCATAATTAGGGTACGTGCAAGATTTTTTCAATCAATATTTATTTTTGTTTTAATTACTATTAATTATTAGTTTCTATTCAACATATTGAAATTGTAATTAAACCATAATTAGTTAATATTAAAAAATATGTATAAATAAAAACATTATTTTCCATTTTTCATTAGTATGCTTTTGATCGAATAAGAATAAAAAGTTATACTTACAAAAAAACATTTCTTTTAAATCACACTTAGGTCCGTAGTAAATTTATCTTTTTATTGATTCACTTAGGTTAGTTCTTCAATTTTCCTCTTCAGGTGAACATTCACCATAATTCAAAATCAATCAGTCTTCACATTTCATTGGTAAGCATTCTTCATCATCCACAGAGAGTTATCAGTATACGTCTTCATCATTCAGCACACATATTAATTTGAAGAAGCTTATGGCTCATTGTAGTTCCAAGAAAGAGAATTTATGAGTTTCAGTAACTCAACCCGTATGGTTCTGATCATCCGTTTTGAATGGATTTTGGTTGTCAGTGTTTGCATTCCGTCGATTTTTGTAGAATCTCAGGATATCATCACAAGGGAACCAATATTGTGATGCTAGAAATAAATTTCGATTCCATGCCAATTGGTAAACAAGAAAAATGGACCAACCAGAAGTTATTTGAAGCATTCATTCATTTCTCACAACATAGCTCAAATAGTATTGTAACAGAATTGATAAAACATTTTTCTTTGCTGATACAGATGGTGTTCTCGTTTAGAAAAAACATAATGCGCATTTATCACAAGGAAAAATGATAAAAAAGCTAGTGTTCAAAGGCCTTTCTCAGACAACTAGGTAGTCCTAAGGAGGACTGTTAACGTTAGCAGAGGACAAATCGAAACAGTTTCTACTCATTCCATACGGAAGAATTAATCAGAAAACTGAAACCTGTTCAAACACACAATCCCTAACTAGAAAGCCAGAATGGAACAATCAAACCTTTAAAAATGAAAGATCAAATTAGTATCATCTTTCAAATTCCTGTATGAGGAAATCTACCACAAAAGCTCTGTTCAGAATATCCTTCAAGAGTTTATCTATTCCAGTAGCGCAGAATTCTGTCATTGGAATAAAAAAGCTTCGCATTAGTAGAAATCTGTTGCTTGTCATCGATCATATTTTGAGTATAAGTCTTTTTTGTCCCCTCAGACCTTAATTAGTTCAATTGTCGGAAATAAGCGAAATGTTTTTCTTACCAATCTGAGAATATTGATCATAACACAACTTATATAATAGTTTCGTATAATAAAATCAAGTTATTTATATTTTATAGTCTCGCATCAGATGACCTACATTAGATCAAGGTTTCTGATTATAAAGAAAAATGAATAAAAATAGGAATGAAAGCTAATTATTAGAGGTGCGCATTAGTTTCCATCGTTCACATATTTATGATATTAGAAGTATAAAAATATTATAAACGCTTTGTTTAGAAATATTTTTGTTTAAGTAAGTCAATATTGATTATATTTATATGTATTATCTCATAATTTATTTACAGGAAATAATATGGAATTCGGTAAAATGCATATTCACCACTGCATGCTGCTCTTTTTCCATCAAATAAAAACTGCTTCCGAAGCAACCAGAATAAAAAGTGTTCACATATTAATAAAACTCAGCCAAATATATAAAATAATAAATGTAATAGAATAATAATAAAAAATCTTGATAAATAAATATAAAATGTTTACCTGTTAATTGTATAGCTATGGAATGAGGCTCGGAATTTCCAAGGTACTCAGGAATGAGCCAATTTTCGTATTTTTCAATAAATTTTGAAAGAATACCAAATGGTGGACGATTTTCTGAAAAATGAAAACTTTTTTTAATTCTTTCAATTTTAAAAGGCTTTATTTTTGAAAGTTTTTTAAAAATAAAAAATCTTTAAATGTTCTACTTCTTTCTTTCTCCCAAAAAGAGATTTTCTTTTCATTTCTCATATTTTTCTCTTTTATTTCTATTCTTTCAAAGAACTGAATGAATTCAAACAATAATGGAGATTTTCAGAATTATTTCCTCTTTCTGTCCAGCGAGTTAAAAATCAAAACAATGTTTTATTAATCGATTGCTCAAAAGATTTATTTTCTAATTATCTTGGAACAATAATATAAGCGTGGCTGTCATATAAATTTTAAGTCCCCGTTACTTTATGGAACAGATTTCCTTTCATCTTTTCAATCATTGTTGAGAATCAGTGTTCACAGAAAATCTATTTGACCTATATTGATCGTAATATGTTGTCCCATAAATCAGCCTCTTTTATATTAATAAAAGGATCAATAAGATTTTTTTAAATAGATAATGGGGTAATGTTCTTATTTTTAATCTTTAATTTATGTTGCTACTTTATAATTTTTCATTTATTGTATTTTGTTTAAATCAATTTCTAAAAGAAATTATACGGTTCAAGAAAATTCATAAATTAACTGTGAAATATATTATTTATTTTCCGAATGTACTAATAAAGAACTTTTTTCTATTTTTCTATTAGGTTTCTAAGATTTCATTAATTATAAACATATTTTATTCTTCATTTAATGAATTTTTGTTATAATTTTTATTTATTTATTACTTTTACATTATAATACATTGTAAGAGTTGTTTTTTTCGTTTTGACTTACTTAATATTTTTATCTGTTGTTTGTTTTTGTTTTTGCCATTTTCTTATTATCTTACTCATCAGGTACAGGCTAAAACTGGGGTACCATCAGTGAGAACCACAGGTTACTGAACCAATAGATTCAATCATATGGAATCTTCCACAAATGAGTAACTCTGCGGTTCGACAGGAATTCAATCCAGTTTCCTGGTCAAAATTCAATCGATGCAGGTCAGCATGAAGAGAACACCAGGTTTATCAATTAACTATTGTTCCTAATAAGATTCAACCACATGGCAACCCAATAGATAGGTAAAAGTCTCCCATGGAATTTGACTCAACTCCTTAGTCTGCTATCAGATAAGATATTTCATGGTTCAAACTTCACATAATTGAAGTCTTTCTGTAATGGAATAAGCATTCACGATTGATTAAAGAAAGGTTAGCAAGATCACTTAAACTATTCTATTTTATAATTTCGGTTAACTAAAATAAATATTATTGATATATTCTAAACAGGAAAGGTCGACAAAATGACCAAAGATTTGGATATGAAAAAGATTAACGAAAAAGGTTATTTAGAATTCTGTGAATTGTTTTTGAAGTCATTTTATTTAAAGTTAATAAAGAATAATAATGATGAACAGGATACTTTTTATTTCATTTGACAAAGTATTAGGCTTATGTGACTAATTTTTTATTCGAGAATACTATAAAAGGTTCTACCAAATATTTTATCTAGCTAAGGCGAGTACAGAACATTATAGATTGGATTTGAACATCATTTAAATAAATAGTGATTCCATTGGTTAGTGGATCTTGTAAAGTCAATTGTGAGAAGTCTGTATAATGGTCGAAAGACAAGAGATCAGGTAAAGTAAGGTCGAAGATCTTGTATAGAGGTAAAGAAATCATATAAGATGACATTTATAGGTTTACATTTGACTTAAAATTAAATTTTATATATCTTAAAATAATGCATTTAAGAAAATCGTGAACTGAAAGGTAAAAAAATAAAGTCTTAAACTTAATAATTAATTAATCTCATAATTAAAATTGTAGTAAACTAAAATTAATATAATTAATTTGTTTAAATATTCAATAAAGGGAAAGCACTTTTTCAACTACTCAATTATTTAAAATAAATAATACGATCAATTTTGACTCAACAAGTTCGAACAATATCGATGTGTCATTAACTGAAAACGTTTAATAATCGGAATAATTTAGTCATCACGTATTTTCATGGACTGAATCAATTAATATTTTATATTCATTTTATATTTATGTAGTAAGATGGTTAATATATAATTAAAACAATATTTTTCTTATTATCAATAACAACATTGACATGAAATTAATCATAAATAAATTAATAGTAATATAAGTAGCATTTAGTACAAGGAATAATCGTGGCTACTAAAGTAAGATGAATAAGTAGATTAATAATAATATTTTTATTATCAATTGAAAATATACGATTTGAAAAAAAAGTGCATTTGTGAAATATTAAATGTTTCTTTCAATAAAAGTGTTACAAAGAAAAAATATTTATTATTAAAACAAAAATCTTGCCAAAGAATATGAGAATGGGAGTTTTTGTTTAATATATTTTTTATTCTGTTTAATGAATCCGTCAAAGTTGTATTAAAATAATGAGATACCATTTAGAACTGCATTTCAGTTTAGACAGAGCTTAATTAATTTTTAATTATGTCCTATTCAGGAAGAATAATTGATGCACGAACTTCATATTTATAATTTAAAACATACACTGAAAATATTACGATGTTTATATAAATAAAAATTATTAAAAAATAATAAAAATTATAATAATCATAATAATAATAATAATAATAATATCTTGTAACATTAATCATATCAATCTAAAAATATTTATTTATTATTTATGTTATATTTGTTTTATTTGATAATGATAGCGAACATAAAATATTGAAATATAACAAATTTAATCTTATTTTACAAGAAACCCGGATAAAGAGAATTCTTTTTTTTTGAGGTTTTTGTCAACATTGAAAAGATAGGAAGTTAACACACGATTTTATTAATTTAGAGCAATAAATTAGGCAAATCAAATATTTGACTTTGATTTATTTTAATTTTTTTATTAATTCTTCTTTTTACTTTTTCATTTGATAATTGAAATTTATTAATAATTTATAAGTTAACGAATTTTATTCATTGTAGAAAGGAGAGATTATTTTCTTTAAATGTTATGATTTATTATTTTACTTATTCTTTCAACGAAGTCAAGATCAATATAATATCTTAAAAGTGAAGAGATGGGCAATAATTTTTGTAAGTCTTCCACTTTATATAAGCCTCCAGTCCATAAGCCTCCATCAACATTTCTTGACTTTTTCTAGTACCTTTTTTCAGTAAAGCTTCCCGGAAATGACGTTTTGATGGGACAAATCCAGACATGTTTGAGTCTAAAATTAGAAATGTTATTATTACTAATAGATTATGATTCATAGTAAAATCTATAAATAACAAACTATTATTTAATTAAAAAATACGAAAACATTGTCTTTATGTCATAGAACACTTATTATGAGGTATTTTGTAAACCATTTAAAATTAATGCATACACCTAATAATACTAATAGGTTTTTTAAAAATGAATGCTGGTTTTTATAAATTGAATTTATTTAACGTAATCTGAAGGCGCGATTTATTGGGGTATATGGAGGTTGAGTCATTATTATTTCAGCTTTTCTTGCGTCACTTTTACAATCTGTAGCCTAGCCCAGTAGTGATGAAAAATTATTTTGTTTCTGTTGATTAAAGCAGGACGTTTCACTATTAATGTATCTCCGGTCACAATTCATTTGAAGAATTGTTTCTTTTAATGTCGAATGAATAATGACGGACAGATCTGGGCTCGAGTATTTTTCTATTTTTGGGTAAGGTCATGAGAAACCCAAACACTGCACCTTTTGCTTTCGCGTAACGCTTTTATGTGGTTTACTGCTGACACTACAGTTTAATAAAAAACACAATTTTTCTAATATTTGTCTAAGATCTATTTCGAGGATAGCCTTTAACACATCATTATCACAGACTGTTGAGGTCCCAGTGATTTTTTCTCCAAACTGAGACTTACATTGCGAAAAGCAGTCGAACCATTTTTGGCATTTGTGAACATTAAGAATTTACACGTAAACATTGTTGATATTTTTGGTGGAAACGGTGATATTTGATTCTCAATTAAAATCATACAACATGCAATGTCGAATATGATCATCATTTTGGAAATTTTCATTCATTTCTAAATACGTTAAATAAATTTAATTCGACAATTTTTTTACTTATAGTTTATACTTGACATCGATTTTTAATTTTAAATTGAACTTAAGTTTTATTTATTATAAACATAAACAATATTAAAACAACAGAATTAAATATTATTAAATAAAACGAACTTTCAATTTGAAAGCCCTAATATTACCACAATCTCTCCATTATTTATTAAACTTAGAAACTTAAAATTGTATTTAAAGTGATATTTTAAATTGAAATTTTTAAATAAGGTATCTAGGCCGTCTGATTAACGAAACGTACCCAAATTCATTAAGGATTGAATTAATTTGATTTATAAGTATAAGGTTTGTGCAAAAATGATGTATTAGTTTAAATTTTTTCTGTATCAATATTTTTAAAATAAATGTTAAATTGTTATTTTATATTGAAATCTGGCGAAATTATTACTGCCGAAAGGTATGCCAAAGAAATAGATATCATGTAAAAAAACTTCTATGACAACAACCAGGTTAGTCAATCTAATAGGTCCTATATTTCTTCATGACAACGCTGGGCTACAGAGTAAATATCAGTCGACATAAATTGTTTAACAGTACATATGAAACACTTTATCATGCATCATACTCACCAGACCTGACACCTACTGAATTTCACCTATTCAAACAGTTGGAATTATTTGTGGGAGTAAAAACTCAAAAATGAAGATGTAAAAAATGTCTTTATGGGATGTTTTGCTATCAACATTCCAGGCTTTTATGCAGTTGGTATAAATATTCTTATTTTGCTTTGGCCGCTGTGATTGGTATTGAAATGTACATCCTGTTTGCCAACATCAAATATCTAAAGCAATGAGTAGACTTAATAGATAAACACCTGAGCCAATTCCAAAAGTGGGATTTCATTCAAAAAATTTTTGATTTGCATATGGGGAATATCAAATTGATAATTCATTTGGAACTGCTGCCAAAGAATATGACAATAACAGTTTCAACAGAGCAAATGAATTGCTTAAGTGAAGCAATATGTAAGAAGCAAAAAATTGTAATCAATTTCCATGTAAACGCTCGTCCTCATGTATTCAGTCTGCTCAAAGAAAAACTCAACTAAAAGAAATTGGAGGTTCTTTCGCATCGTTTATACTCAGATGATTTGGCGGCGTCAGACTTTCACTTGACAGGGTTTCATTTTGACACTGTAGGAGAGCTGACAAATGATACTGGTGATTTCTTTACTCCAAAGCCTCGAAAGGTTTATACCAGTGATGTCAAGAAATTGTTGCACAGCTGAAACAAAGTTTTTGAAAACTAAGGAAATTTTATAGTTGATAAGTTTTTGTTATTTAAATGGGGCTGTTCTTATTAAATTTTGATCCATGCATAAAAAACCACAACTACTTATTACTAGACCTAAAATGAGGTTAAATTCTAAACGCTTAAGTGTATATTTCAATTTTAAATTACAAAAATATTAATAAGCGTTCCGTCACGAATAATTTATATTATGAATTAATTTTTTTTTCGTTTATTATTATTATTTATTTTATTATTATTATTTATTATTATTATTTATTATTATTATTTTGTTTTTTATTTTATTTATTATTTTTGTTCATTATTATTTCAAATTATTGCAGAGCTATATAAAAATAATTTAAATATTATTAATCGCCTCTTACTGGCAATGCACATTTTTTGATTTTCGTCAAATCCATCAGGACAATCTATTTCTCCATCACAAATAAAATCTAGTGATAAGCAATATCCTGGAGCTTTGCAAGGCCAGGGTAAATTTTCTGGGCATTGATTGCCTAAAAATAATAATAAAAATAATAATAAATAAATATAATAATAATAATAAATAATAATAATAAAATAATAAAAAAATAATTGCCTTCTAAAATAACTTTAAACAAAAGGTCATTTTAATAAAAGTTTGATTTTAATTTGGTTAAAAAAATCAGGTTTTATTTATGAGGCATTTAAAATTTTCTAAACCTTTCTGAAAATTATAATTGTTAAAAAGGAAGAGCAAAATCTTTAAATCTAAAAAAACTATTGTTTGACTGTAAATAATGTTCACTAAATACAATTATGTCGTATTGTGTCATTTTTCTTTTTTCTGGATGCAGAAATCTTATAATCACCAATCAAAATTAGATAAATAAAGATACAGTTTTATTAAAGAAAATTAGATAGACAGAAATAGTAAAAAATATTTAATTTTGATTTTCTCCAAAACAGAACCTCAGATTGTCGAAATATTTGACATACAAATTCATTTAAGTACGACTATGTCCGAATATGTAAAAATGTTTGGAATGCAAAAAATTTATACCTGTGTTATAAAGTTTATGGGAAATATTCCATAGTAAAAAAACTGTTCAATGCTTTACTGCATTATTACATATTTGCTTACCAAAGAGATTTATGGCATTAAGTCTACTGAATTAAAAAATCACTCAAAGGCCTGTAACATTTATAGCGCTGGGAAATTTCTGGAATCTCGTAATTGAAATAAGAACTGAGCCAAAAATAAATGTTATTTCTTACAAAATAGTCGTCTATAAAGTCAACACAGTTTTGCATGCGATCGAACCAAACTTCTAAGAATTTTTTATTGTGAAGTTGATACTTCAGAAAATTATATATCAAATTTTGCAATAGATGCTTCAGGTAATGAAAAGCGATAACCACGTCATTTCTGTTTCATGGCTTGAAACAAAGTCACAAGGTGACAAGTCAGGTCATTTTTTTACATTTTTAGTGGCTGCGAACTCCATGGTGTGACAGGCCGTATGTGAGGTGATGTTAATGAAGAATAAATTGTCAATTTCAATGGTTCTCTCTAATTTTAGAAACCATCTGTGGTAAGCAAATTGTGGTATAGCAGTCAGCATTAACTGTTCTTTTATGCTTTAAAGTTATTGCTGCTACATGTCCTTTTAAACTGTAAAATTGACAATTATTTTCGTTGGTCTGGTCTCATTTTTAAATACTTTGACAATTATTGCTTAATTTTAACAGTTGCTATAACCTTTCCAGGTAACTGCTGGGATTTTAGCAGGTGTGGATCACTTTTACCGGGTCCTATCCATTGTTTGACTGTCGTGATGATTCCGGAGTGTAGTTATGTATCCACGTTTCATATGACGACTCAAAAATTCATTTGGATTTCCATTAACAACGCTTAAACACAGATTTGAATTATTAAATCGTTGTTGCTTTTGACCGATTGTCAAAGTGCACGGAACCCATTTTGCGACAAGCTCTTTCATTTCCAATTCATTTGAATTATTTTCCAAAATAAATTGACTGATATCTTTGCGAGGTTAGATAATTCGCGGATTTTGAATTTTTAATCCTTCATAATTGCTTCATAAATATTTTGAATATTTTCTAGTGCAACCACTTCAATTGGACGACCGCTTCGTTTAGCATCACCTGTGTTTATACGATCGCATTTAAAGTCAGCGAACCAATTTTCACCGTTGAATACGAAGGAGTAGAATCATCATAATATTTATCCAGTTTTTCTTTTGCTTTTTTGGTCAGAAATTTCCGTCAGAAAAAATTTGCTTCAGAAGAAATTTGTGTCAGAAGATATTCGAAGTTTATGCCATTTATGTTCTAAATTATTATGCGTTAGGAGCTCACGACGGGTCCTGTGCTGTTATTGGGTTTTTGAGCGAACCGGACTGGGCTCAGCAAATCACTCTTTGGACCTGTCGTCGTCACAACTGGTGAGAATATCGTAATTTTGTTTTTTTTATTTAATTAACATTTAATTTTGACATTTAATTATTTGACTGATTATTATTTTAATTATTATTTTAATTATTATTATTATTATTTTAATTATTATTTTTTAATTATTTTAATTATTATTTTATTGATTATTTTAATTATTTGACTTATTCAATTGATTATTATTGAACTTTTAGTGTGATCGACTATGGAACATTTGATTTAGTGATTGAAGACATTTTATAGATTATTTGAGACATTGGGTTTTTTATTGTTATTTTGGTAATAAAGTGTTGTTCGTAGTTTTTTTGATTCATTCATTTGCGTACACAAATTGACAAAAGTGAAGTGGTCAGTAAACTTTGCTAGCTAAGTGTTACGACGGTGTTCATAGTATAATAATAGCGTAAGACTGGTATAAGAAGCGGATATCATTTTAAGTCACAAATTTTAAAGGTCTCTTTGGATTTTTAATTTTAAAATCATGAATTAAATAATTAAATATATATATAAATAAAAGACTTAATTTTTATGCCATATAAAATGTTATAAGTTACACTGAGTGTTTCTTTTGCTATTCACTTATAAAGTTTTAGGGCTGCCTACTTGATACCCTGTATATCAAAATAATAATATTTTCATTTTTTGTTAATTTCGATATATTTAACTAATGAAAAAATATCAATTTTAATAAAAATAACCGCTGATGGATTTGAAATATTGCAACTTCTTCTCTGGTTTCAGAATGACTGGAACTAAATTATTAAAACAATAATATAAACACTTATATGAAGAATTGCAAAAACAAATATTGCACAATGAAATAATAATAAAATACTTTTCAAGTTACTTTTAAAAATATTACCTTAAATAATGATCATTTTTGATTTGTTTTAATTATTAAACATATTACTCTCTTAATAGTACTAAAAACCAATTCCAGAGTTAACTCAGCTTTATCAATATATAATCCTTACAATATTTCCATTTCTCCAATAATTATTTATTTATTGTTACGAGGAGCATTAGTTATAACGGCAAATCCCAAATGCAGATGTGATTGGTGTAAAGGCGAAAAGAAAATGAAAAAGGAATCATTAGAGCTCAAGAATAATTCTACATATTTTTAATGAGAAAATAATATCAATTAGGCATTATCAATGTGTAGTCAATGCCCAGAATGTTTTGAAATGAAATTTCTATTTACATAATAATTTTTCATACAGATTTTCACTCATACTGAACTTTGTATTGTTAAATTGTTAATTTAAACAACAACCAAAGATTTTTAAAATACAAAATATTTTCAGCCAGATAAAGAAAATTGTCTAGATTGACAAAAAGGCCAAAATTAATTAAAATTAATATGAAGAGTAACTAAATAATTGACTAAAAAAATAAATAAAAAAAATAATCAGAGTTAAAAATTAATAAATATTATTTAATCAAATCAATAAAATTTAATTAATAAAAAATGTCAATAAAATAATAATAAATAAAATAAAAGTTAATATTGGGCTGATCGAAAATCACTTCGCTTAAATTTAAAGAACTTAAGTCATTTTAAAGATTTGGATATTCAAATTCCGTGGTAGATGGCAGAAGGTCTTAGAAGAAAAAGGACAATACATTATTGATTAAAATAGTTATTAATAATAAAATTTGATCTTACTTTTTACTGAAAATGCGAAGTGAATTTCCGGACAAGTCAATAATAAATGAATACCAACATTTACTATTTTATTTTCATTCACACTAATTACATCTTTTATAATATCATCAGTTACAATTTTTAATTCTGGTACACTATTTATTTTATATTCACGATAACGATATAATGATTTGTTTAAATATTTTCTTCCTTTTAATTGTGTGCACATCTTAATTAATCACATTTATGCATTGACTTTTTAAGATCAAAACAAAATATTGAATTTAAATTTTGTACTTTCAAATAAACGTCATAAATAATTTATAAATAAATAAAAATAATAAATAAATATTTTAAAAGTAAACTTTTATATAATTCAAATATATTAACAAATTTTTTGAAAAATAAATGGATTTAAAGGAAAAAATACATTATTAATTTGATCTCTTAAAAGTTAATTCTATCCTTTTTTTAAGTAGATTTAATTTTTTCAAAATTAAATTCACATTCTCTAAAATCCGAAATGAATACATTAATTTTTTTAGGATAACTACAAGTAAATTTATTTTTATTAATAATGTTCTGCAAGTTTATATATACAAGTATATATATATATATTTTTAATATATATATTTATATATTTATATATATTTTTATATATTTATTTATATATTTAAGATTTAAGTAAACATTAAAACAGAATTTTTGTATAATTTGATATAATATTCTTTATTTTTAATTTCGGTACCTGTTTATTATTCTTTAATTCATTTTAAATATTCTTAAATACTCACACACACACACACACACATATATATATATATATATATATATATATGATGTATTCTGTAACTTAAAATCGATAATGTGATGTAAAATAATTTTTTGTTAAAGTAGTACTTTTGGTAATTAATTTTTCTTTTTTATAAATAAAAAATTTAATTAAATTTTAATTATGAAAGAACAATTTACTCGGTTACATAATCATCATCAACGAAATATTTTTAAGATAGTTTATTGAAAATTCTATCTTTAATTTTAGTGTAGTCTTTAACTTATGTCATATTTTTATTAAAATTATTATCATTAAAATTAAATGAACATATTTTTCATGTACTTGTTTCTTTACAGCTTAATATTTTCTTCCTGTAATAAATTGATCAGTTCAATATTTTGGTTATATTTAATTTTAAATTCATTTTCGTACCAGTTTGATATATA
>JBBMKC010200385.1:0-24507 GCA_037834085.1 Bipalium vagum | reverse complement strand
TTTTATAAAGAATGGATAAATATTAAAAAAGTTAAAAGCATTTTAATTTTAAATAGAGACTGGTAGGCTCTGTTTTGAGCTTTAGGGTTAATTACCTTTTTGGTAAAACTCCGAACTCCTTGAATCGAGAAATTGAGCGATATCTTTTTCGATGGCATCTTGGTCCTGGAAAATTAGAAACACTTTAGAAACATGTGGTCTTGCATTATCCTGAAGCAAGATCGGCCCCTTTCGGTTTACAGGACCTGGTTGTTTTTGAATCAGCTTTGTGTGCATAGCATCAATTTCTTGAAAGTATGACTGTGTGGTAATAGTTTCACCTGATTTCAAGAAATTGTAATGTATTAAGCCATCCTCAGACCACCACGCAGTTATCATGGTCTTCTTGGGGTGAAGGCTTGGTCTAGACATGGTTTTCGGCTTCTCATCAGCATATTACCATTGCGCTGATCGTCTACGATTGTTTTACACAATCCACTTTTCATAATAATACGAGACAAAAAGGGATCAATTTGGTTCCAATTTATTAATGACGAACAGATTTGCAATCGATATTTTTGTGGATTTTCTGTTAAATCATGGGGAATCCATGAATCAAGCGTCATAACCTTAACAATCTCTTTTAGATGGGTGGAAATTGTTGATTTGGATACATTGAGAACTTGAGCAAGTTCTCTCACATTTGTTCGAGTATTTTCTTCGACAGCTGACTTCAATTGGGCTTTATTTAAGAGGGGGTCTTCCGCGGTCTTGATTGTGGAGACTTAGGTCCCCGTCTCGAAATTTTTTGAACCATATCTGTGTTGTTCTTTCGCTTATACTACCTTCACCCCATGCAGCAATAATGTTTCGAGTTGCTTCTGATGCATTGTGGTCAAGTTTGAACTCGTATAATATGTATATTCGAATTTGTTGATCAACCAAGCCTGGTAAAGAACGATAAAAAAACTTTTACTTTAAATTAATATGCTTACTTTTATATTTATATTACAGTTTGAAAGTTACTCTTTAATTTGGTATATATAAACAAAAAATTTATTGTTAATGTTTGTGATTAACTTTAATTTGAAAATTAGTATAAAAAATCCGCAATTTCATACTGAACAACCTATTAGTGCTTATTGACCATAGTTGAGAAAATTATTATTTGAATAAATAAATTAACCTTAATTCGGATATTTTTCAGCTTGTCAATCATTGTCATTTGATGGGTTATATCATTTATAATTATTTTAGTGTTTTCTTAATTTTTGTTAATTTTCACTAGGTTTTATTGTATAATTTAAACAGATGTGGTTTCACATAAATCATAATTAATAAAAAGAAATGAAAGTTATTAATGGTTTTAAACATAAAATAACAATTTTTTAAATAATAAAATAAATTATGAATGTTTAAATAATAAATAAATATTTAAAATTTAAATAATGAATATTATATTTTACAGTAAAATTTCACGTTGTTTTTTATCTAATTTTATAAAACAAAAATGTAATTATTCAAAATTGGCAAAAGACTCAGACTTAAATTTTCTTAGTTCACTTTTATTATCGAATATAAATCAAGTATTATACTAAATTGTAATCAATAATTTACATATTCTTAGGTATATTCAAATATGGAAAATTACAAATTCGTACCTATTCAAGACTATAAAAATATTTATAAAGAAATAATAAATTTTTTAGGTATTGTACTTGTGAAGAATAATGATATACTTATTAAATCAATTTCAGATTCTGCTAATATTAAAGATAATCAAAATTTTGATGAATTGATAAAGAAACAGCAAATTAATTATTCTGGAATTTTTATATCTAAAGAATACAATGGTTTAGGTAAAAACTATTCCAGTTGTGCTTATTTGATGGAAAAGTTACCGTCTGCTACTATGTTATCCTATGATATCATTATAAATCAGCTCCTTTGTGCAGAGGTTAATAAATTTATTTATTGTTCACAATGTAATTATTCAATCTTACGTGTTTGATAAATTAGATTATACTTAAATCAAAACAATATGCGTGATAATTATTAATAAATTAACATAAATTCCTAAATCATTTAGTTCACTGACACTATCTAATTGTTGAAGTATTATTTTGCTTATCTTTCCCGTTTTTTTGATAACAAACAATAGATAATATAGAGTGAAAATATTATATCAATATTTTAAATTAATTGATTGTTATTAAATTATTATTAATAATTTATTACAATTAAGTTAATTTTTGATTTGCCAAAATTTATTAGATTTATAACACATTTCTATCATAAGATAGTGATTTGTTTTTGAATTCTCGTTGGATTGTTGGCATTTTTCAAACTGTTTTCTCATCCTCTGCGTCCGTGGCATCGTTCCCGGATAATTTCTGCTAAACCAAAAGATTAAAAGCATAGTTATGCGGGACTAGGCACATCTGCTTAAAATTAAGATTAAATTAATCTCTACTCTTTTCTGCGGTACACAAATTTGATGTTATCCCTGTTAAAAATGTATGTGGGGCTCAGTTATGCCTTCGGTTGTGACTCGTAAATTGATTTAGTTTTCTATGATTTGAAATGAGCAGTCGATATTCTGGATTCTCAGTGTTTTGCAGGATTTTCTGACTTTGTTCCACCATGATCCGTGAGCTTGGATGGGAAGGTTTTGGCGGTCCGATAGCCAATTTAGTGCGATTTCCATGTCGGAGTTTTCATTCTGGGGGGTTTTGGTGATGTGGAGGAGGAATTGTGATGAGAATTTTTGAAATTTCTTGTCATTGCTGGTCAGGAATCGGAGTGCTTGGATAATACTGCTGATGTGGTAGTCATCAAGGGCTGTTGGGGAGTATAAATAGGCTTTGTTTGTTCATCGTAGAAGATTTGTGTCTGATATTTTTCCTAGTTTTTCTCTGAGTTCGTTGTCGTATTCTCTGGGGTGCGATACGGATATTATGGGTTATTCTTTCTTTTTTGAGGATAGAAGTTGTGTGTCCACGGCTCTGTTGGCTAGATGGAAGGGCAATCTGGGTGAAGAAATGTTTTGTATGCGTGGATCATTTGGGCTGGGTGAAGGTTTGCTTGCAGATGTAATCGAAGTCAATAAGGTTTCTCTCGAGAAGTGATTCATTGCCGTTGTTCATTTTGGATCCATGTGTTACTCCAAGGTATTTGTTAATGTTTTCACTGTTGACTGGTCGTAGATGGTTGGTGGTTCTTCTGTTGAGTTCATGAAATAACCGCATTTTGACGGTCTGAATTTTAAATGGATTTCATCGGAGAGGAGAGTGAGTTTATTTATCATGGATTGTAGGTCAGCTTTTGTTTGGGTTATGAGGGCAATATCGTCTGCGTACGCTAGTGCAGATATTTGGGAGTTAATAATGGTGAATTTAGGTTCTTATTGGTCCATTTGAGTGATGAGATAGTTGATGGAGAGGCATGACAGGATCATCGAGAGGGGACAGCCCTGTTTGACTCCTTTATTGATTGGAATATAGCTGGTGGATAGATAGTGACAAATGAAAGCTGTCGAGGTGTTTTGGTACAGTTTTTGTATGAGATTGATGTTAATTTCATTGAGACCTGATTTCTGAAGGGTTAGCCAGAGTAGTTCGTGAGGTAGGCTGGGGAAAGCTTCTGCGAGATCGAGGAAACAGATGTGTACTTTCTGTTTTTTTAATGTGCACATTTCGAGGATTCCATTGATGTATCCATTATGTTCGCCGCATTCGATGTTGGAGAAAATGGCTTTTTGGTTTCTGTTTAGAAGGTTACTTTGCTTTAACCATGACAGTAATCTATTGTTCAGGATGAGTGAGAAGAGTTGAGGTGTCGAGGATAGCGATGGGTCCCCATGAGGATATTTGATGGCTTTGTTCTTCTTTGCCCGGTTTTAGGATGAGAGTGGTTTTGAATTTCTTCCATTGTTGGGGGATGTTTTGGAAAATTAATACGTTCTTGAAAAATGCTTCGAGGAATTCGAATTGGGGGTCGATTTTCTTCCAGTCTTTATAAGTAATTTTGTCCATACCCGCAGTTGATTTTTTTGTGATTTTGATGGTGTGATTGATTTCATCTTTGGTGATTGGTTTGAGGTCTTCATAGTTGGAAATTGGTAATGTTGGGTGGAGATTTCTGTTAATTGGAGGTGGGGTTTGGTGAGAGTTGTGTTGGATAATTTCTTCGATAGTTGGGAATGATGATGGTTTTCTGGATGGGAGTAGTGATAGATAGGTATCTTTGGGATTTGCTTCATATCTGGCTCGTAGAGTGAATGATGAGGTGGTTGATTGGGCAATATGGCTGTGAGTAGGGGTTTTCTTTGCAATTGGGGTGAATTTCGATGGGAAAAGTTGAGCTGTGGCTCTGTGCATATTCTAGAATCATGGTGATGTCGTGGTTTTCATTTTTGAGTTGGATGAGAGCTTCTTTGAGTATGTGGTGGGTGTTTTTCGTTTTTGAAAGATCTGGGAGTGTTTTTCGGGATTCAAGTATTCGTTGGATGATGTTTGTAAGCTCTTCCTTGATGTTTTCAATTAATGGAGCTCTGGAGGTTTGTTTGTTAAGGATATAGTCTACAGAATATTGCAGGATTAAAAAACCGCAGTTCATGTCGATTCATTGGGTGGGGAGATTTGGTATTGAGTCTGGTACGATGAGTTCATTGTCCATGGTGCAGCATAGTTTATTTGTGATGTTTGTAAGGTTGATCAGAGTTGAGTGATTGTGAGGCTGGGTCGAGGAGAAACGATTTTTTTCTAGATTTGTCGTCTAGGTAAAGAATCCAGAGGTTTGGGTGCCAAAGAATTGGCAAAATTATGTGTTTCCAGTGTGCCATTTTATATAAAGGAATAAATTTCAAAGTATTTGATTTATTATTAACGAGTTGAGCAAAGTTTATTTTGTACTTTTCATAACGATTCGTGGTTAAATTGGTTTTGTTTAAGGAGATTGATATTGACGTGATATTAGAAATTAATTTAATATGATAATTTACCAAACTTTTTGTCAGGTTAACATTCAAAGGGACAATGTTAGAGTGATTTGCATTTAATTTATTTTTCTTTAGATACATCATGTTTAATAAGCAAGTACTTAGTTTTAACGGATTGAAATGATTAATATTAGAGTAAACGTTTGAAATCGAGTAGTTTAAAGTGTCGGGTCCCGGTGGAATATTAAGGATTTGGTTTTTAGACTTTAAATATGACATAGGATTTTTTAGTAAAATGGTGGCATTAGTACCGGGATCACGTGGATAGCAATAAAAATTATTAATTGACGTACTAGCGGCCGTTTTTACATACCCGTCGGTCACGGGGCAGCACGAACGGTCCTCATTGGAGCGTTTCCTCCAATTTAATGGGGCATTTATATCCACTTGATGGGGCGGAGGAGTAACAGGAAACACCCCATGGCGAACTGTGGAGTGGGTGCTTTTATCTCTGCACACCCAAACAGAGAGATAGGGGCTGACGGTGTTATCGGCAACGGGTAGTGTGAAAACTCCGCTTCCGGGTTCCCAACTCCATCGTCTCATCACCATAGTGGGTCCAGAATACTCTCGATCATCATTCCACTTTCCCTCTGACTATTACGGAAAAAGTTAGAGCAGAATGACATCTCAATATATACCTTTAATTGACCCATTTGGATCCGAGATCCCGGGAAGGGAAGGGGTTACTCGGAAATCGACTGACCAAATCAATATTTGGATCTCTTTCGTTACGTTTCTCATTCGTGTACCCACTGAGTGGAACAGTTCTTACACAAGTATACAAAGCTGTGATGGAAAGCGATCCGACCGAGGTAGAACTCTGGCTCATCCGGAAAAAATTTGCGCAGAGTTCCGACTTGTTTTGAGGGAATAAAACAGATTTCAGGGACTCTATTAGAGAGTATGAAATTGTTTCGCCGCTCCGGAGGGATGGTACACTCATCCACCATGCTTGGGTGTTGTTTCCCTGCTCTTTTATGACTCCAAAAAGAGGCATAAGTCGAAGCAGTGAAGCATTCTGGTTCCAAAGACATCAGTGTGATTCTAGTAACAAAAAAGGTAAGATTATGGTAATATCAAAATTAAAGAAACTTAGCCTAAGCCGCGATAGCTTAATTATCGGGGATCCGGATTCCGAGACTTCGCTAGTGACCAGCCAGCACTGGAGAACTAGCTTGATTACATAATAACTGAAGGGAGCTCCATCAGATCGTGTTCGGTTGAGCTCGAGAGACATCTCATTGTGTTCAGCGTTCATTGTTTGGTTAACTGGGAAGAACAGGTCCTACAGAGGGTCTTAGCTAGAAGGCTAGAACTACACTTAGATATTTGAACTCAAATTTCTTTTAGTAAATTACAATTAACTCATTTATTTGAATAAAATTGAGTTCTTTGAGCAATATTTCTGAATTTTCAAATAACCAAACATATTGTTTAAATATTGCAAAAAATTAAAAGAAACTGTACTTTTAAACTATGCTAAAAAATTGGAATCATCGCGAAAACAAAAAATTAGCTTTTTTAAAAGACAATAATTCTAAAATTACTCTATGATAAACTGAAAAAACAAAAAAGATATTGCTGCGGAATATGGTAAAAGTGAAACTAGTGTTTGTAATTTGAAGAAAAATGCAAATATTTAAAATGACAGATTTGAAGTTAAGTAAAGCTAAATCAAAAGTTTCAAATGGAGAGTATCCACAGTTTAAAAATGCTTGTTTGGAATTCATAAAGATAATGAGACTTCACAGATTTATATTAATATGTATATAATTAAAGAAAAAGAAGTTTCAGAAGTTACAGGATTTACAGATAGATACAATGAAGATATAATAAAACCGAATTCAATACTTATCCTCTCGAAGATAAATACAATTCGAATGAAACATTTTTTAAAATTCTGCCAGATATAAAAACTGAATGTGACATGCAAATTTTATATAAATTCAAAAAATAAAATAACTATTATGTTCGTCTTAAATTTCTAAGATTTCGACAAATTAAAACTGATTGTTAACTCTAAATTATTATTATTTATTATTATTTTTTCTTGTATTTGAATGAGTTGTTTGAATTTCTCCGAAATAATTGACAATTATATTAAGTGACTGAAGAAGACTTAAATGAAAACGTTTAAAACATATTTCAAGATTTCATTAAAATAAATAAAATTTTGTATTTATATAATATTATAATATAATATATATATATTTTTATATGTATTTCCAAAAATAATTAATGATATTAACTGTTGTCATTGTTTCTTATGTCAAGTTTTGTATTATTCAAACATCTAAAAGAATAAAATAAAGGTTTATTTCAATATGTTTATCTATCATATAATAATTCAATAATTAGTAAAATATTAATCGAAATCTTAACATATTTTTGCTTCAAATGGAAAATAAAAAAAAGCGACAATATTTTTCTCTCAACCTTATATATCAATAAAAAAACTTATAAATGGGTTAGTTAAATCAAATTTCACGCGTTTTAGTGTCAAAAAGAAAGAAAAATATTTATCGATCAAGAACTAAGGAAGACTATAAATGTCAAGACGAATCACTAAATAACGAAGATCGTCTAATGGTCTAATGAAGGAATTTCTCAGAAAAATAACTTAGATTCAAAACAACTTGTTTTTTTACAGAGATTTTTAATTTTAAGGTCATTTCAAAATACGGAACTGAGGCGCAGAAGAGAAAATATTTGCCGAAAATTGTCCAAGGTCATTCGGTTGGGGGATTTTGTTTAAATGAGAGTTCTAGGTTTGGTTTGCTTTTTATGTTATTGCTTCTGTCATCAAGAAATCCATTGATTCTTTCTCATCCACATTTAGTGGAAGTCATATTCAAATGATGGAAGGAGTCGCAGAATATTGTCACGAAACAAAACGCTTAAAGGTAACATCGACCAAAAATTGGATTTACAATGCCAAGAATATGGATTTCTGTGTTTTGTTTGTCAAGGTCAAGAGCAAGGTTGATTCTTTCTCTTTGGCTGCTTTCTTTTTACTTTGCTCTTTGTTTATAATCCTTATCGATCTCAGAAACCGGGAAACAACTTGTCTGCCTTTCTCATAGACAAACCTTTGGAGGGACCCAATGTCCATCTCTCTGTCCAATACAATATCTTCAATGTTCCAAACGGTTCTTAATTTTTTTTCCTCTCTTTCGTTACTCTTGATTGTTTTGATATTGATTTTTCAATCTTTTTCAGTTTTTCAAGTTGCTTTCAACGACTCCTTGTTGTCCGCTGAACTGGTGGGAAATATCGGAGACGGCTTTAAAGTAATCTTTCGATTTTCGATCAATTTATTTTGATTGGAATTTATTTTGCAAAATTTATCTACTCTCTATATATTGTTTAGATTGCGAACGAAGTTCAAAACTGCGCCCGCTTCGCTGTCGCATCGTCTCTGTTGGGTATTGCCAAAGAGGCGGTACACGAAATCTCATTACAGTCTCAATTGAGTTCTTCGACTTATGTAAACGACAAAATTGTCGATTGGGCGTCCAAAATATTCGAGCTGGATACCAGTATTTATTTTACAACAAATATTATGAACTCTCAATTGTCGACTGAAAATTTTGCCATTCAAAATGCGGTTTTAAAAGTAAAAATTTCATTGTCATTGATTCGATCTTTCATTGGATATTCATGTTTATTGTTTCGTATTGATTTTAGATCATTTTAAAAGATTATTAATATTATTATTCTTTTCATTAACCTGACTCTTTAATTTTATCATTCTTAAACAGATCCATGCTTCTGAAATAGCTCTTGAAGTGGTGAGTGATTGCATCGATATCGCACAGGAGTCAAATAAAAATGTAGAATTCTTTCTGAGTTTGAGAAATAAAATTCGAGCTCTGGACTCTTTTTTGGTAAGGAAGCAATAATAAATCGAAAAGAATAAATTAATTCAGAACAAAGGGGTCGGCGGATTTGTTGCGTTTGTTTGTCGGAGGAGTCAGTTTGCAAAAGATCATCCCAGAAATCAGTGACGATATTTACAAACTAAACCACGTGGCCGATAACAATCATCTGTGGAAGCTGAATTTCTGTCGAATGTCGGTTCATCCAAGGTCTTTAAAACATTTGGAGATCGATAAGAATTTCGACTCCATCAAGCATTTGTTGACGTTTTTGCAAAAGGAGCTCATTATGGGTCTCTCGGAATCGGGATTTGTAAGCGATTTTTCCACATTCAAAACAACCGAGTTTTGTGTTATTTTGTCAATAACTTTCCAGAACACACCCAATGAAGATTTCGCCATTTGGAGAATCGCTTCTTGCTTGGTAACAGCTTATCACCTGTTAACGGTTTGTGGTCGATACAAGATGATGTCGAAAGATAGGCTAAGCCCCAACGCGGTAATTGTTCAATCGATATCTGAAGAATAATGTTGTCCATAATTGTTTTTTGCTTTTATGTTTCCAGATAATTATTGTTCAAAGATCCATGGACAGGTTGCGGAACAAACTCATCACCCTTTTGGGTGAAACAGTGGCTGAAAGGATATCGGTAAATGTCAACAATACCAAATACAGAGTGATGTCTAAAATCATATTCAAAAACGAGGTCCACGGAATTGATTCTGCGATCTCTCGGAATTGGTAAATTGAAATAAAAAAAAACTGTTATCGTCTTTGATTTTTATCTTGTATTTTTTGAAATTATCAAAATAAGTATTACTGGATAAAATAGTATTAATGACCCAAAACATTTACCAGTATTATAAGACTTAGGAAATTTAAAGAAAGTGAATTTCTTAGAAATTTAAAAGTTTAAATTTATACTGTTTGTTGTAAACCTTCCGAAAACTGTGAAAAAATTTGTAAAAATAGTAAAGATATTCACAACGGAGAACTAATATCTGGAACCATTTTTCATAGGTTTTCCAGTATTTATGGTCTAGTGAATTATGTATTTCAGTCTATTTCTCCACATGGTTTCCATATATATTTTCAATACTGTGTGGAAGAGTTCATTTTAAAAAGAATTAATTGTTCATTTGTGTTTGGTTTTACCAAACAGTAATTTTTTCAATATAAATTATATTCATGAATGATTAATAGACTAATTGCCATGGTAAGAAATATTGAAAAGTTAGATATTCGAATAAACTTGTTAAGCTCTCAAATGAATAGATGCTAGTAGTAGGTAAAATTATTAAGGGAAATATTAATGTAACTGATTGTTATCTTGCAATTATTATGTTATATGTATATACAGGATCGGAAATAAGTTAGTGACATTTTAAAAAGTAATACTATGGATATGGATAATAAAAATAAATGTTCTCTTGATTAATCTATCATTAGTAAAAAAACCTTTGCGTTGTAAATAAATTTTTTTCAGAAATCATTTTAGCCATTCATTAAATGCTTTGAACTTAATCGACTCCTGCTCAGCGATTTTCTTTTCCCATTTCTTGATGTCGGATCTCCTAACTATTTTTTTTGAAGACAAACATTTTCCATTTTGAATATTAAAATTTATTCTAACGACTCTTAAAATAGCTTTCTTCTTACTCCAAGATATATACAGTGCTCCAACTAATTATTGCCGCACTAAGAAAATGCTTTTTTTTATGTAGAAGCTATTGTTGGGATCCACAGAAAAAGAGGTCCCAGCACCCGTCAATTCAAATTCAAAGCTCGCAAAGGAGCCAGAACAAGAACTTATGGAGAATGATTCTCCAAAGCTCATAATGGACACTTAATACACATTTTAATTGTGAAAATTTGCACGACAAAGCCTTGATAGGCTTACTTTCTTTTATATTTTGGTTCTTTTTATGTGATTTTATATATTTCAGTTTATATTTTATAAAAAATAATAATATTTAAATTATATATTCGTTTTAATTAATATAAATAAATAAAATAATAATAATATAAATTGTGGGTTGAAGTTAATTAAAACAACCCACAAAATTGGTAAAAATAATTATAATGAGTAATAATGAATAAGAAAATAAAACTTACTAAAAATACATTAGTATGAGAAAATATTAATATGTGGGAGGCTATATTTAGTAAGTTCTATAATATTGATATAGGAACTTTCCTAAAATAGTAAAATCCCACATATTCCTCTATTAATGGAAAGTTTTATTTTCCACCAATCAAGAGATCAGGAATGTGAAAATAAGGAGTATATAAGCTCTTGGTTTTCTCATTCAAATCGCAATTAACTTCGCATCGACAAGTTAAGCTGTTAAAAGTTAATAATTACTTTTCAGCTATTTAAAACGTATTTCGATCTCTTTGAGAAAATTCTAAATAATTAAATAATCATTAACGTATTCAGAGCAAATACTCTGCAATACGTACTTTTTATTATATTCTCTCGTTTCTGTTTTTTGTTATCTTGGCAATTCGATTCTGTTTCGCTCTAGGCGACAGAAGACGTATATCATGTTTCGGGATAATAACCGATTAAAGGTTAATGCTGTTTTTTTATACTAACTGATACTGAGAAGAAAAATTATAAAATAAGCTAAATTTTATTAAGACATCTGAAAACACTTATCAAGTGTTAACTGGCTCGTTTTCGTGGCATTTTTCAAAATCGTTTGATGAATTTGATTTTCTATTTGATTAACATGTTTCCAATCTGATAAAGCTTTTTGTTTGGTGATATTTGTTGTAGAATTTTCTGATTCTGAATCTTTGTCATCAGACACATTTTTAACAGTCTTACCATTCTTTTCTAGAAGGACTGGTACAAAATTTGCATTTTCTAATGGTTCCACGCTGACTTAGCTCGATCAATATTAACATAAATTTTAAAATTAAATTCCAGGTCATATATATTAAATGTACTTGGATCATCTGGTAATGTCTTGTCATTGTCACGACAGAATCCGGATTTTCGGAAGCAGTTTTGAATAGTGTTACTGTTATTTATTTCACACGATTCTTTTAGTAAACGAAGAGAAGACAATAAATCAATTTTACGACACAATTTAATTGCAGAAATATTTTCTATAGAATACAAATTGCCAAAAACTTAATGAATATTATACTCTGGTAATTACACTTTAAGTTATGTATTATTTCTTGATCACATGGCTGAAACAAGGCAGTGACATTTGGAGTTAAATATACTAGCTCAATGTGAAGTAATAGTATAAAAATGGCATGTACAGAGCAATTATATATAATTAGAACAATTTTCCGCTTGCTTAAAGTAAATTCCACATCCCATTGACGAAGCCAACTTTAAAAATGTCCAAGTCATCATTGCATTATTATGGTAAGAAATAGGAAATTCCTTATATCCCAAAAACAGCTTGGGTTTTTTGATTTACCAATCACCAAAAGAGGGCTTTTTGAGTCGAATCACCTCTTCTAATATATTTTATTCTATTATCTTTTTCTCCAAAATTAAAATATTTTTTATTTGTTTCATTATCATAAGTTAAAGAAGTTATTATTGATCTAGCTAAACAAATTGTATTATTATTTTGAATTATGTTAATGGAAAATTTTGAATTATTAGACTTTTAGAATTATTACCACTAAATTAAAATAGTTTCTTTCTTCTCCTTTTAGTTTTGGAATAGTTGAAAATTCAACAGTTACATCTTCAATATTTAATGTTTGGTCTGATTGTAAAATTTTTTCTAATCTTGTAAAAAATTTATTTACTACTTCATATTTTTTACAAAAAGAAAAACAACTGTCCTGAAAAAATAGAGGGTATTAAGGTGTTAGTTTAACATTATAATTATCATTATTATCTCTAATGATTTCTAAAATATGATTTAAACAATTATTAATGGTTCTTTCCGTAATATCCTCCGAAGAAATTTTAAATTTATAAACTATACCTAAATGTTTTTTATAATAATGAGAATTTAAATAAGTAATTTTATTACCATCAAAATTTAGAGATCTTAGATGATAATCATCATGAAATAAATCATCTGAAAAAGAACATTCTGCAAAAGGTAAAACATTGTTGATCGCTTGCCATTCATCAAAGTTAATGATTGAATCTGTAATCATGTTTCGGTTTTTCATTTTTTTAAAGAAAACATAAAAAATTGAGTATTTTATTTTTAGTTATTTTTTAAATATTATTAGTGAATTTTTTATTTCTATTTTTTAAGAAAAAATTTGATTTTTTGATTTTTTATTTTTAGTGACTTTTATATATTACAAATAAGGTAAACAAAGTTTACTCTATTTGTAAGCACACTTTTTTATTAAAAAAATATTTTAGGTATTTTAATTATTTGTCATTTTTTATACATTTTGTATATTTCAAATATTGAATATTTCATATATTTTTATTTTATTAAATTTTGTATTTTTTATATTTTTCGTGTTTTTTATAGATTTTATTTTAAAAAAAAATATATTTTTAGGCTTATGCCTTAGGACCTGTTTTTTAATAAAAAAGTGTTGGTATACATAGGGTTCATTTTGTGTGAGACTGAGTAAAAATATCAAAATAATTTAAGAAACGAAAAGGTGTGATTTTGCAACATGACAATGCGAGATCAAATACTGCTCAATTCACTTAGGAAAAGATATAGATATTTTTATGGGAGTTCTTACCATATCCAACATATTTTCCTGGCGTCAATTCATTGGGGTATCAATTTCATTCATATTTTTTTGAATGGACTGTGAATTTGAAAATGAAAAGATACTAAAGAAGTCATCTCGGCATTTTGCGACTCAAAGAAACTTAAATTTTATCACAAAGGCAATGAAGTGCTATCACAGAGATGATCACCAAATGTCCAGTGCGATGGAGATAAAAAATTTCTTTTTTGATATAGATTGATATTTTAATATTTTTCCTGTGTTGATGTGAATATATTAATAAAATTACTTATTGATTGACAAAATATCTTATTCATAAAGTATTTAAATATAAATTAACGTTTTTACGATTATTCATTTAATTAAGTACCCGATTATATATATTTATTTAATTAAATTGAAAAAGTCATTGAGATTGTTTAAATTAGTCAATCTATGTAACTGAAAATGTCAAATATAAATAATTCTTATGCTAAGCATCAAAATTCTCAATTTAAAACCGATAGAAAAGAGGACTTAGTTGATGATATTGAAAAAATAATCATGAGCAAGAAGGTCATCAGTCCAAATGATGTGTTGCAATTGAAACTTCCAACCAAAAGTTTACTATTTAAAATTCTAACTAATTGAAATTGTTCTAGAATATTTTTGTTCCAGTAACTCCAATGTTTACGGTATTGAATTTACTAGATTCACTTTAAGGGATGCTGAAACTGATGTCAAACTATTTGAAGTTGCAAAACCATCTATAGCAGGTAAAATGAAATTTGTTAATTTTTCTTAATCGACTTTTTATTAAAATATTTTTAGAGTGGAAAGCTGAAGAAACGCAGAAAAAGACTGATCAAAATGCTGAAAGATTCGTTCGTTATCAATTTACAGCTGATTTTCTCCGCCTGAAAACAGTCGGAGCAACGTAATGACATTTTGATTTCCGTTTATCATTTTATGAATTTAAAATTAAATTAAATCTTTTTTCTATTTTTATTGGAGGTCATAAAAAATTATTTAGTAAAATTTAGTAAAAACGCTAAGCTCATGTCGCATTAACCATTAGAAATATCAATTAAACTACATAATTGGTATGTATATATTTTTATTAAAAATATGTGAAGATTAATTTCATGTTGACAAAATCTTTAAATATAACTCTTTACGAAACCAAAACTTAAATGTGAATTTAATTATTTACTATTGCAAAGACATTTTCATTCTAATTGACTTTAGCATTTAGTATCATTCTGTCTCACCTGATATGGCTGATAAATATTTTGAAAACTTTAATCAATATAATGATCACAACAATTAATTGGGAAGGCGAGAATTTGAAAATCATTCATTGTTCACAATGAATTGATAATTTTTAAATATTCGTTTTATTAATTTATTAAAAATAATCAATTATTAATTTTATCGATTTAAAATATTGAAGATTAACTTTCGTTATTTAATTCTCGGCAATTGATAATTTTTAGTAATTATAGATAATTCGAAAAATTGGGCGTTTAGGAATGTCAATGAACAGTCATCAAATTGATTTTTAAAAAAAATTCTAGAATAAATATGCCAAATTTTTTTTTGACAAAAAAATTTCTATTATTCCACTTGATTTTGAGTCAACACTGATATGAGTGTAATGGTCTAGGTCGCAAGCTAACTTGTTACAAGGGGGCTTATATCTGGGTTCTTCAACTCCATGGAGGGAAGTGTAAGTAATAGAAAATTCACTAATAAGCAAAGCGATTAACAAAATAAGGTATATTTGTTATCACACATACATGGTTAGAAATTTATTTCACAATCATCAATATTCAAAATTACAAACAATTGTTTAATTAATAAAAATACTTTTGACTGTACGATAGTCAAAGAAATCCTGTTAACAAAAATGCGTATTCTGTCGCCTAGGGCGAAGCAGAATCGAATAAGCGAGAGATATTTAAAAAAGAATAAAGAAAAATATTAAAGTTGGTGATGAGAAGAATTTCCTTCTATCGCTAAATAAATGTTAATTAATTAATTGTTTATTAAGCTTAACTAGATCGGTTGAACACTTGGAATTAATAAAGATTCCTTACCTGTTATTATTACTGGCGGCTTAAACTCTTTTTCAAATATATATCAAATCGTATTCTAAATTATTAAGGGCATTTTGAATGTGAAAACCAAGAGTTTATATACTCATGTTTTCCACATTCTAGAGATTCTCAATGGGTCTATTTTAACTTACTAAATATAAATTTCTGTGGACGGTTTCTATTTTAAGTAAGTTTTTCTTCCTAATAATATAATTTGCGTAGGTAGTTACTATTTTAAGTAAGTTCTTATTTATAGAACTTACTATATTTAGTAACTTCATCTCCACATCTTTTTTTATAGCAAGTTACTTAATTACCATAATAATAATTTATCATGTGGGTTAATATTTTAACTCAAGTTTTTCCATATTTTATTTTACTTTATATTTTTAAATGAATATTATTGAAATAACTTTATTCATTATCACACAAAATACAAATGAACTTTCATTTTTGCGAATTAATTAAAATAAGAAAGTAGACTTTACAAAGCCTTTTCATGCGCATTAAAATCAATTAAACGTAAATCACATATCAAATGTAAAATTAAATTCAAATATTTCAAATGTTCCCGATATCGATTATTAATTTCGGATAGCTGTCACCACTCTTCATCGAATCCTGGGGTTTCTTGATGTCGTCCGCGATATCTGGAAGCTTTTTCTTGGAGGTTTGTGTTTGATATGTCTGATTTTTTACCAGTTTTACGTTGATCCCAACATGAGCTTAACATCATTTGATACTTCGAAATATTAATAATTCTAATAATTTTTGCAAAAAATGTAATGAGAGTAATTATGAAGAACACTTAAAAATTATCTTTTAAAATTATCTTTTTAAAATTAGACTAATTAAAAAGTTAAATATTAATAGAATATTTCAAGAACAGTTTTTCATTATACCACTCTTGTCCACACTTATTATGAACAGATATATTTGGCTAAGCAGCTTCTAAAAATATTCTCTCTTACTATCTATTATTTTTAAGTGATCAATTATCATGTTTGGTTATTATTTAGGAGCTTAAAATATTTTTTAAAAATAACATTTTCTAATGCAGCCCACACATATTATGTATACAAACTAATAATACGGATTTTTTTAAATAACCGAAGCATGGTAATTTCGAAACAAAAATAAAAAATAATTTATTCAAAATAATGACCATTGTTATCCACACATTTCTTCCATCTTTCAGTAAATTTATGATGTCATCCCAAAAGAACTTTTCTAATTAACAATTTTAGAAATTAATAATTTTAATCAAAATTTCAAAATTTTCTAAAAGTATTGACGCTAAATATTATTTATTAATATATTTAGATTTACAAAGAATAAAATAAATTTTTAAAATATAATGCAAACTACTTATTAATATAAATTTCATGTTTTAAAAATTAAATCATAAACACGAGATTTCATGTTTTGAAAAGTCTTTTGAATGGTTCCGCGTTTAATAGTCGACCATTCTTGAATAATCGCATTTCGAAGATCATTTTTATATTCATATACCTTTCCTTTTTCATAGATATTTCGATATTTCACTAAATCTATTTTAAATAAATCCGCATTATTTATTTGAACTCCTTATAATAATCTTTTCCACAATTATGTAACATGAAATATTTGTTTTCAAAATTCATTTAATAAATGAAGATTAGTTTTTCATAACTATCGGTTTTTAATAATATTCTATATCCGTCTGTACTATTGTCCATTCAGTAAAATAAATATTATCGGTCGTTATTTTAATAAATTCAGTTTTATTGTCTTGTGAAAATTAATTTTTGAGAAAACTGAGTTTACCTAATCTTGATATATATACATGTGAATATATATGTGAATAGAGGTGACTAGAGATAATTAAATTTAAAATCAAATAATGTACAATAAACAAATCTTTAGTACATGGCAAATATATTGATAGTTTTGGTCGTATACTGACGATCAGAGAATTACGTTTTGTTTAATCGGTCATTTCTATTCATTGATTTTTAGTGAACACGAAGTAACCGTTCTATTTTTCGTTAATTGAGTAATGTTTGTTGAGTAAAGTTTTACTTTAGTTGTCCTAGGTGAAAATTTCTTTCTATGATTAAATACTGTTTAATCACAGAAAGAAATAGAATAATTGAGTTGTAACTCCTCTTAAAATCTGTTGATTAATTATATTGTCAAATCTCAAAAAAAGTTTATATTTGGTGTCTAAATTTTTTTACTTCAATATAGGAGTGACTAAAAAAGTAACAAACTAAGAAAAAATAAAATAATTAACTTAAAATAAAATATTTTTGATTAATGCGTATTATGTTGTGGTAATTTATTTACAATAAAAAGAAACCAGTGCTCAAAAGTAAAATTTTAAGATTTTTAATATACAAAAATATTAATCAAATATGTCATTATTGACAATCATCTGCTTTTTTGCCACCAGGCACTAGATACCATGGAATTTTTTTTAGCAGACTTATCAAAAAGATTGCAAGCTCAATTTTAATCATTATTGACAAACCTTTTACTTTTAAGGAAGTAGTGCAAAAATCGATAAAGATAATAATCTGATGGCTAGATATCAGTGCTATAAGCAGAGTGAGACAACATTTTATAGCCCAACTCACTAATCTTTTGTTTATTAACTTTGAAGGTGTGTGGAGTAGCGTAATCGTGAAGGAGGATAACAACTTTTCTATTGACTAAATCTGGTCGAGTTTGCAAGAGTGGATTAGCAGATTGCCCAAAATCAAGCACCTCCATATATAAAATTTGCTTCCTATCCCACCATACACACAACAGGTACTTTTTACCACATATATTGGTCGTCCTCCAGTTGGAATTGGAGTCTGTTTTGTCTAAAGCTATTGATGGTTCTTATATAGAATTCACTTTATGGGATATGACATTTTTCAGTTTTTTATATTTCATATTTTTTTACATTGGTCTTATTTCGATTATCAGAATTACAGAAAGGATGATTGTGTCGCTTACTGGAGGCCGGTATTAGACTGCATTCCACAAAAAGAGCAGAAATTGATATAAAGTAATTATAAAAATGAAAGTAATGTTAACAGGCAAATTGAATCTGGTCATCCTTCCAAAACTAGTCTGAAAAAATAAAAAAAAATTGTTTTCGATAATAATAGATTATGAACGAGAAATTAAACTGCACATTATGTAATGTAAGGAGAATAGTGCTGAACTTGGGATATAAATCACGCTATCATGCTCTTAGAATTCCTCATGGACATTCTCAAAGAATGGATAGGTTACACTGAGCTCCTGTTTATTAAAACTAAGTTAATAAGTGTCAAAACACATTAAGGGTTGACGACTTCAGATCTGCGCTAGATTTTCATGATGGCAGAATTCTAGTTAGATAATTGAACATCGACTACTAGGCCAATTTATATTCTATATATATTCTATATTCTATACCATTGTGATGGCAGAGGCCGGTGGAATAGTCGTAAATTGTTATTTCAGATATGATGATAGTTAAACGCTAATTAGAATTGTTTTGTCACATGTCTTACCAATTTTGTAGAGAATAATTGACGATACAACAAACAAATGTCAGATTTCATAAATCTAGAATTGTGATGTCGGTATTGGATGCGATTGAAGTTTATGGCTCGCAACATCCGTGGGTCTTAGCATGCCTGAAAAACTTGAGGAAATATGGGGATCTATCCACATTAATAAATTTTTCTGAAAGTCAAAAGGATCCTCTTTATGGCAAAAAAATTTGTTGTTAATTGATTCAATTAAAATTGTAAATATTTATTGAAAATATGAGCTTTTAACCTTTCAAAATATAACACACTACTTTTTTGGCCACCTTTATATTTAGAATTTTATATAATATTTTACCAAAGCATTTTTTCTTAAATTTTCTTAAGTTTTATATTCTGGAACTTGCAGACTTAGATATTTAATAAATAAAAATTATTTATTTATTCGTAATTTTCATTAATTTTTAAAAATACTTATTTTATTTCTTTATTTTATATACTTGTGTTGCTTGATATGTATTTCAAAAAACAAAAAAATATCTAAAACTAAAATTTAACTATAATAAACTGTCATTGTTTTTCAATATATTCTCCTTGGTCAATACATTTCTGCACATGCTTGAACCAATTTTCAAAGCATTTTATCTATAATGATTTAGGTATCTCAGAAACATGAGTTTTCCAGACATCAACCACGTCCTCTGGTGTGCAAAATCGTTGTCCACACAGCTTATTCTTCACTCATGGGAATAGAAAGAAATCATTAAAACCAAATCAAGAATATATAGGATGTTTCATAATTTCTATTTTTGGGTGTTCAAAAAGTTTGTTGTTTGTTGTGAATTGTGTGAGCTGGCGTAATCATAATGAAAAATGATGTGTGCTGTGAATTGTTTTTCTTTATTTGACCAAAGACTTCTTGCAAGCAAGTATTTATGTGCCGTGCAGAATTAACTGTAGTTTGAAGCTCTAAAGTCACAGTTGCAACATGCCCAGATTATCCGAAAAACAGGCGACCATTTTCTTTGAAGTGCTTCGATTACGAATCACTTTTGTTGGCTGTGCTTCTTCTTGGAACACCCATACAGACGACTGCCGTTTATTTTCCGGATCATACGCATATATCCAAGATTTATCACCTGTAACAATGTCGTAAAACGCTGGTGAAGAACCGGAATTGAATTTCTTTAAAATTTCTTTGGATCAATTCACACGAGCCACTTTTTGAGCAATCGTTAACTTATGCGGGATTCAACTGGCACAAAGTTTTTTTACATCCAAATGTTCATGCAATATGGAATATATGCTAGTTATATATGCCAAAGAGAACTGAATTTCGCGGTAAGTAAAATGACAATCAAACTTTATCATTTCTCGGATGGCACCAATGTTTGCTGGCACCACAGCTGATTTTGGACGGCCTTCTTTATCCGTCACTAAACTGCGACCATTTTTAAATTCATTTAACCAGTGGGCACTTATGGAGAATACCCCACAAAAAATTGTTTTTGATTTTTTATTAAATAATTTTAAATTGATAATTTTCAAAATAACTGAATTAAATCACATATACATCATTTTTAAAATGATATTTTTCTTTAAAAGATTTCGGTTACCGTCCTATCAAGTTTATTAAAAATATTTCTAAAATGGCTGAAATGACATTTTGCGAAATTTACAATAAAACTACATGTGTGAAATCATCAATTCAATTTGCGAAGGATCTGAAACTTATATCCAGCGAGCTAACACTAGTACCATGGAGTCAATTTGGCAGAAATTAAAAAATAAGCACCGAGCCAAATATGTTACTCATAAACCTCATTTATATTCATATATCATCGATTTCTTGTGGAAATATCAACATCAGAATAAGCGTTTTGAGACAATTGTGAGGCATATTAAAAATATGTATCATGTATAAAAATGTATTAAATAAATATCTAGTTTTATTTATTCAAAATTTACCAAAAAATTTTTTTTTAGAGGGGTATTTTCCATTAGTACCAACCAGTGATATATAGTGACTTTGTGTGGAGCTTCATCGCCAAAAGTTAAAATAAGCTGTTTGATGCATTGTTGCTGAGATAATCCACGTCAAAAATCATAATAAATCATACCACGAAAATTATCGTGACTTAATTTCATTTTTATACCGAGAAGTGTAAACTTTGGTATTGATTTATTTATATCTTAAATAATCCAATTGATATATAAATTTGTTAATGTAGATAAACAAAGTTAAACTTTATGATAAATCAGTCAAATCAAACATAGGTATTGTAATATTGTCAGTTCGCAATAAATGTCGAGCAACCTACGTATTATAATATAAGAAATTATAATAAAGATGTGCATATTCTAAAATAAAACTATTGCTTTCACAGGGCTATAACAGTATTATTATTGTTGATATTATTATTTATTTTATTACCATTTTTGTTTTGGTGAAGCTTATTTTGATTTACTAATTTAATCCAGTGTAGAATTTGTGGTTGGTAGTGAAGAAATCAAAAACTTTCGAATGATTGAGCGCCATTATTTCAAGGATAAATTATTGAAAAGTTTCGACTTTGACTTCGGTTTCATTATGCCAGATTCTGAAAACACCGTCGAGCACATTTATGAGTTTCCGAGCTTAACGGATTCTGAAAGTAAATAACGATGGAAAATATTTCCAATTTATACTCATTCTATACTGTTTAGTTGAAGAAATGATCAGAAGTCCCAACGAAACGAAATCGGACAGCTTCTATTTTGTAAACAACGTGTTAATGATGCACAACAAAGCCGAATATGCGTACACATCGTAACCAATGAAATCGAAGTAGTATCTATGATATTGTTTCTATCATTGCTATTTTATTATGATTAAACACAATTATGACATTGATTTGGTCCCAGGTTTGTCCTTATGCGGCTTTATGTGGACACAACACAGATATCGGATTTTTATTATTAATTTTCCATATTATTACTGATGCAAATGTGATGTACACTTCTTAATAAGCAAATAATAACGGAAATCGAATGCTTGTTGTTTTTAAGTTATTTTATTTTTCCTATCTGCACAATTTTTTAAACTTGGTTTTGTTTGGTAATAATCCATAATTTGTTTTGAAAACTCGATAATCTTAAACAGAAAATTGAGTGGGATCACAAAGTCTAATTTGATATTGGTTTGAGAGGATTATAATTACCTGAAATTTTTTCTGTAGTTTTCGATGCATTTCTTACGACGCTCTTTAAATATATTAAAGGATTAAATTATTTTCATTATATTTGTACTACTGTAAAATTTTTCTACATTTTGGTTCCGCAATTTCATATAATATTCTTACTTTGGTTTACTAATTTGAGATATGCTAAAGATACGATTACTGAAGCACACCTATTTATTAAAAATAATATTTTCGATGCTCTCTTCGTAAACTAGTCTCGTACACAACTTGTATGCCAAAATAAAAATTACTTGTAAAAAATGATATTGTGAATTTCAAATTCTTTAAAAAATACTGAATTTTATTAAAATTAAGGATAAAAAATGGTTTTAAAATTATACTGATTAGAATTGTTGTGAAAAACTATTTTCAATGAAATTATTTTATGTAGTATAATAAAATTCGAAATTCTATAAAGATATAGCAGATTACAAAATTTTGAGATATCTTTGAATTAGAATTATGACATTAGTAAAAGATTAAATATTTTTACTTCAGACTGTTTAAAATTATATATTTTAACATTTAATGGACTTAATAAATAAGCAATCATTAAAGAAATATAATTAATCAATAAAAATGATATCGGATAATCTAGTACAGTAAAACCTCGTGAATATGAAACGTTTGTAAAATCCTAAATATTTACAGTATAAATCGTCAAGTCCGGATAAAATTTTTGGTCCCTCATTAATTGACCATAAAACTCCTATAAATTATATTGTCTAATCTGGTTTCTCTTAATCCGGAATTTCGTCAATACCGGATGAAATTTCTGGTCCTATTTACAAAAATATTGCTTGTTTAATTTATGACAACCATGATTTTTTAAAATTGAAATACATGAAAATTAAAAATAATTTTTACGCTTCTGCTTACGTATGAAGGTGTATTTGATGTAATTACCGGTGAATTATTATCAAAACCCAGCTGCAATTTGAAAAAGGGATATTGTGTTACACAGGAAGCGACTTTATTATAGAATAATAATAAAGATCATTGTAACCTGAGAAGTCTGAAATTGACAAACTTTCAAGAAGTAACAGGTGTACGACTAAACCCCATTCAACACGAATATACAAAAATTCCAGACAATTATCGAACGGCTCCTAGAAGAAGTTCTGCCATAGATGAGGCAAAAACACCTACTGTTTTAGTAACAACGGATAAAAAAGAACTAATCCGATTGATTATTAAGAAACAAGTGGTAAAATGCGGTGTCGCAGTATTCGAAACGAATTATAAAGGCATATACGTTACTAAGGACAGAGTAGCAAAAGCCATGCCAGAGGATAGCTCCGACATTAAGTTAAATATCTATTTAAATAATAAAATAGATTATCTATATCACGACTTACAGGCACAATTGAAGGATGTATATCAAGAAACCATTTTAAATGATTGTAAATTAGGAAGAGAAATATTGAAAAATCGTTTACTGTTAGCTATTAATAATCCTGAATTGACATCACCCTTATTAGTACAAGATGGTGTTTTTGGTCGAAAATGGGTGAAGCTTTGTATACATACCAATGTGAAAAAGTAAACGTTCCTCTAGCAAAATTCAACGAATGCACCAGCGACTTACTCATTATTTATCAAAAGAAACTACGATTTGTTTCCCCTTTAACTCGAATAATATTGGAAGTACACGTACAGCCTAAATTAGCTATGTGTGGTCCCATTATATCTCCTTTATATAAAATTGGAGAACAATGGATATCTTTACCAGAAAGAAAACCACCCCGAGAAAAGGTACAAACGATAGAAGCCATAGAAATGCAGAACATGGTTGAATTCAAACCATTACCCTCTATAAACGAAGGAGGAATATACTCCCCAGAAGACATTGATCAAGCCAGGAAAGTAATACTCTTTCCTCAGGCACAAGAGAGAGGCATAATAGAAATGATCACGAAAATTTATAATGCCCAACAAGGAAAAATGGACTACAATTTATTATTCGGCGCTGATCATTACATACACGCCGCAAAACATGTCATCACATATATTTGGGGAGGTTTCAATACTTTTGGCACATGGGTTGCCGGATTTTAAGGAATATATTTCATATGCCAAATATTAAAAGGACTAGGTAGTAGTTTCATGTCAGGTCGCAGTTTGCATCATGCCTTAGGATGTTCATGGAA
>JBBMKC010200374.1:0-14142 GCA_037834085.1 Bipalium vagum | reverse complement strand
TGCAAATATATTGTTTGGTGTTGATATTATTTAAGTTTTAAAATGCGACAATTTCATCGTGGACAAGCTTTATTAATGAAAAGTATTTTATTGTTTCCAACAAACTAATTAATTGATAGATTTTAATGTCGAGAAATAAATCTGCTTTATTATTATTAAGCACAACACAGGCTTCTCATATTTAACTAAATTATATCTGATTAAGAAGAATATTAATTCTTTGACAAATAGTTTTCAATCCTTTTAGTAGCAGGAATTTTACTAAGATTATTCGACCTGTTCACTCCGATGTGATGCTTTCATATCTTCCTAAGGACAATATACCTTTCAAGTTCTTAATTACTCAATTGCTTAACTTTAGTTTTTTCGTGAAAAGCTTCTTACTAGAACTTAGATTTTAACTTCTTTAATAAATAGTCTCTGTGTTGTGATTTTATCAAAATAATTTAAATAAAAAAAACAAAAAATTAATAATTGTCATTAAAAATGAAACAACTTTAATAATAATATTTAAAATCACGATTTAATGTTCATCTCGCTATACAGGTCCTATCTAATTCCTTTATCTATACATATCACAATCTTTTATTAATATAAATATTTCTTGTAAGCCACTGTTAATGAAATGTCAATTATGTTAAAAGAAATGATCAATTTAATTAAAGTGATTGATCGAAAAGCCGTCATTGTTTTAGAGAACGGCCATAAAAATATTTTCTTGTTATAACATAATCACGACATTTTACTGTTTTATTTTATTTGAAAAAAGCTTGTGGAAGGCATTTTCAGATTTCGAAGAAAAGTTTCAAATATTATTTTTTAAACCAGTTAATAATGATAATAATAATAATAATAATAATAATATAAAATATGAAAGAACAAACATCATAAAGAAAATTATTCATAAAAGAAAAGTGAAATTGTTACAAAAAAAATTTTAAATAATAAAATGATAATAATTTAATTAGTTCTTCAATTTTTTAAAATATTCCATCTGATAACTTTGTCTATAATCAGTATGGCAACCAAAAATAAGCAAAAATTTTCGTAAGTGGAAAATTTTTAAGAATACGTAAAAAATGCAAATTATTCTAAAATGACGTAATTACTTTGTAAACATATTGCAAAATTTTCAAAACCTATTTAGAAACAATTTTTATTAAAAATTAGATATGGATTACAAAACTTTATTCAACTGTACAGGTATCAGTAAAAATTCCGAGATTTTCTGGTTTAAACTGTCTCTGAGGTCGAAGAATGGCTTTTAGCATTGTATAACCTTTTTCGATTTGAATTAAAATTGAAGTAAATTTCATGATATCGCGTGGAGATATATTTTGATTTTCGTATTCCATAATTTTTTGGAAATCAAATTTTCTAATCTTGAATTAAGATATTCCTTTAAATTTATTGGATCTTTATCAAAATTCATTTTCTTTATGATGGTCCAATTAAATGCTATCACCTTATTGCAATCCTCTAAGAAATCAATAAACTCTATGAGAATTTTGAATGAGTCTCACTATATAATGAATCGCGAAAACAGGTAAATTGTGTTCTATGATATATTATATATGCGGTAAACAAGGCGTTTTATAGAATTATTTAAACAAAATTGCATTTATAATTTTCATTTTTTGCATTAATTAATAAGTGCAAAAAAGCATTTGGTTGCCGTAATAATCAGACATCCATATTTTTATACCTTTTCATGCTGCGTAATATTGTGCTTTTATTAAATCACTCGATTTTATTGGTTTCCATTAAAGTTTTACCATCTTGATAACATTATATATAAATCTCCTTCATGTCCGAACTATGTTTTTGGTATTTGCACTCTCCTTATTGTGTTATTCTTCAGCTGCCTTTTCAATTTGCGTAATTGTAAATATAAATCTGAATTAGTTGATGCAATTAAAGAAATTAAGTAAAAAGATTGAATTTTTTGGGTCGGGAGCATATGGAAAGTTTCCCTTAAATCTTAATTAGTTAATTAAAAATTGATAATTTAATATTTACAATAGTTGAGTATTTAATTTATCAATCCATCCTATAAAATAATAATTATAATAATAAAAATAACATTAATACTCTTCTTATTTTTTGAAAATATTAATTTAAATATTTCGAAAATAAATGAAATACATTAAGTAATGATAAAAGCGTATCTTTTTTCTGTTTTCTTCTTCTTCTTAATAATATTATTTTTAAGGATTCATTCATTTATATTTTTTTCCTTGTACATCTTTAAGCCTTGCATAAAAACTTGCAGACTCCACCAAGGTATTTCAATTCACATTCCCCGAGAGCGGAAAATGTATGCAAAATCGACCATGTCGGATTATATAAAATTTTTAAAAATTCATATTTAGACGACAATTTCTCATACAATAATAATAATAATAATAATAATAATAATAATAATAATAATAATAATAATAATAATAATAATAATAATTCAATTATTTATAATATAATCTCATTTCACTTCATTAAAAATTATATTTAATGAAAATTAATTAAATTAATAATTAATCAGATAATATATTTTTTACAGAAATATTGAATTTGAATTATTTATTATTTTTTAAGAAGAAGGAATTAAGGAATAAGAAGAGATTTTTGTATTGTTAGTAAGTAAAAAATTAGTATATTTAGTCAGTATATTCCTGATATCTAAAATCGTATATATACCTTATGCATACCCTTATATGATAATATTGAAAATATAATTTATATTTTTATAAAAATATTTCTGAGATTGGCCACACACGTTTTAAAGCTTTGGTTAAATTCAAGACATCTTTCAAAAAAGCCTCACTTTCCTGTGTATTGAAAACTTTTGTCATATATTATTCTATGTAAAACCGAAGACCATATACACGTTTATTTTCCAATCCAGGTTTTAAATCATCACATATCCGAACTAGTTGATATCAAAAACAAGACTCGAAAGCACCTTGACGAGGCTCTCATTGAAACGAAGATTTTGCAAGTTGAATTGGACAAGACCGCCGACCAGTACCGCAAGGAACACGTAGCAAGGAAAGAGGTCATCAAAATGTGGCAGACAACAATTGAACAGATGATTCGGAGAGATAAAGATATCCTCCGAGTTTCCAATGTTAGTGATTTCTAATATAATATTATTTTAAAGATGAATTGTCTTTTAAATCTCTTTCTCATTCTTATAAATCTCTCTCTGTACATATTAAGGTCGATTTTTGAACAAATATTAGTATTATTCTCATTTATATTTTTACTACGTAATAAACTTGGTGAGCGAAATAAATGTTAACCATGTATATTATTCAAAAAATTAATAATTTGGCTATGTGAAGTTAATTTTGCAATGTGAGTTAAAGCTTTATCGTGCAAAGTAGAAGACTGTTACAGTTGATCAACACTGACTGCTCTTGCTTCAGCTGTTTTTGGTAAGTATCGAGTTGACTACACTGGAATTCCACAATTACAGTTTTTCTATATTCCATGAAATCATCATAACTAATATTCAACAAAACCCACCAAATAATTTCAGGCAGTAATCATTAGCTTTGGTACTTTAGATGGATGAGAATCTTTGTCTACCCACTCGTCGGAATGTATAGTGCTGTCAAAATATTGACATTTCTCGCCACAAGTAATTATTCTTTTAAGTAGAGCCTCATTATTGTTTTTTAATATTAAAAAAGAACAAATGGATAAATGCTGATTGTTGCAATTTTCACTTAGTTGATGTGGGACCAATTTTTGAAGCTTCTTGACTTTTCCAAATTTCTAAAGATGGTTTTAAACTGTGGTATTGTCAACCCAAGTATCTCTGAATGGTGAAAAAATACAAAATAAGTCAGGTTTATGTAGAAGCGCTTGAGATATCGCTAATCCCAGAAATCAAAAGATAATAGATTGTACCTCTTAATAACATTTTAAACCTTTTGATATTTTCGTCATTAGAATCAAAAAACTGAGTTTCAAAAATATTCCTGTACAAGATTTTTTTATTATTTTATTTTAATGAATTAATTCAATTTTAATTATGATAAATAGTACAGTAAATTCTCGCAAAATGCAACTTTTTGGAATCCATTTTTTAAAAAAAAGTTGCATTATGCGAATTTGGTATACAAATTTGTAATTACTTATTCTTTATTTTATTAATTACACATTATTTATATTTATATTACCATAGATACTCGAATATAAGTCGACCTCGTGTATAAGCGAGGGGGAAAATGGGAAGTTCTGTGAAAAACCGTATAACTCTTATATAAGTCTAGGTAAAAATATATGTCTGGGTAGTTTCCTCTTTCGTACATTTGGAAAATAACATAAAATAACAAGAAAAAATGTCAATCTTTTGATACTTTATTGCAAAATATTCGTGATAATATTTATATTTTTATTTACAAATATGGCATCATAGGTAACATTTATTCAAAACCACAAAATTCAAAACCAGTATTCAATTATGAACACGTGATACATTGCATAAATACAGCCATTACATTGGTTAAAACTGCTATGACTCTTATATATGTCGACCCCATTTTTTAGCAAATTTTATAGAAAAAAACCTCGACTTATAATCGAGTATCTACGGTAATATAAAATAAAATAAATAATGCAATTTATAAATTATTTAAAATCTCATTAAATTTATATTTATTGTGAAATCAAAATTGTGAGCTGCGATAACAAAAAAAATCATTCATAGTTTTAAAGATATATTTTTGATTGCTGTTTAAAAGAATAATACTTTAACAAATTTACCATTCTTAATAAATTAATATATTGTACCATTAAATATCAAAATTCAATTCAATAAAAATTATTTTTAAAAAATTATTAAAATTAAATTTACAATTAATTAAAAATTTAAATTAAGCACAATATAAAAATTTATATATAAGAAATCAGTTTAAATACTCACAAAAATCATATAATATTAGAAAATAGTTTTAGTAACAAAATCTTTAAAATAAAATCAAAATGGACGAAGTATTAATAAATAAAATATTTATATATTTTATTTCAACAATTATATTTTGGTCTTGTTTTAAAAATATTTAACGAATCCAGGAAAAGACCCTAACCGAGAATTAAAACTTAATGAGGTGATTATGAAGAATTGAGGAAGGATTAAATTTTCGCGATTAATTCTCCCTAATAATAAAGTATTATATCTTCTCGAAATCTCTGTATTTCATTCTTAACCGCGAGGATATTTTTTATAGTTTGCATTTAACAATCGAAAACATTTTTTTTCTTTAAATTTCTGTTTTCATCCGACAGAAAAAAGATTTTAAAGCAATTCTTCAAACGTGATATGTTGAATAAAACAATGAGAGAAATTAAAAAAAACTATTTCTTCTTTTTATTTTCCGTCTGATCTTTGAACGATGCAGCTGAATTAGTCCTTACAGTTTCATGGTGCACTGCTGTTAGTGATAGAGTATATTTTTAAACGGTTTCTTTACCATCATTACTGAGACAACCATTCCGATTCACGAAGGTGGGTCTTTGGAAATAGTTGAAGAATAGATATGATTTCTTTTTAGTCTTGGTTTGTATTCTTTTTTATTTTCTGCCTCAAAATGAAGAAAAATAACTTTTCTGTTTGAATAAGTCTCCAGAGAGCAGTCAAACTAGATTTTGATTAATTACATTTTACCTTAAGATTGATACGAACCACTAAATGTACCATAATTAGACCTTCTGAATTGTCTGGTAATGATATGCAATCCAACTTGTTTTTGGCTTCTTTACTTCAACTGACCTCAATACCGAAAACCAGTAGAAAAATTTAAATTGATGAATAAATAGTTTTTATATGTATAATTTTTAAAAGAAAATTTATCGAATTTCATCTGGGGCACGCTTAAAAAATGAAATAAAAAAGGTTTTTTAGAGACTGAAAGCAGACAATGATGTATGGGTCAGTCTAAAGCAGGGTTTCTTAGACTTTTTAGACCATGGAGCCCTTTTAACTTATTTGTGGAACTCAAAATAAGTTATATTACACAAATTATTTGCCACAAAAATGATATTTCACGTCCGAAGATTTTCAACTTTTATAAAAGCTAACAGAGTGTGCTCATTAGTGTCTTAATCATACTGTTAAAAAATATTTAAAAATTCAAAATATTATCATTTCTATCAAACAAAAAATGAAAATATCAATAAAAATATACTAATTACCACACTTTCATAACATTTTTTTTCACAATAAGGGTACACAGAATTATAATAATTTATGGAGCTACATTGAGCATAAATTGAGTCTGAAATTCTATTTGCATAGAAGTTACCAATCTTTTTGAGGACGGACCTATTCAAGTCTTCCCAGCAGCTTATGACCGTCGATTGCAGCTCATCAAACAAAAATTGAATTGCCTTCCACTAGAATAAGCCTTACGAACCATTACTTCCATAAATTTCTATTTGATTTTGATCCTGTGGTATGATGGCTAGTCCATAACTTGATTATTTTTGTCCTTTAACTATTACAAAATTGAACGGGTAAGATGACACCTGCAATTATCCTGCTGATAACACAGGTAGAGGTCTGCTGAATTTAGTGATAAAGGGAAGTAGATTGTCTTCTAATGTCTCTGATTCTCCATTGATTTTGATACTGGAAACAATTTCCAGACTCATGCCACTGAAATTGAAACAGACCAGAATCATTAAAGACCCTCCGCCAGTGTGTTTCTTTTCTCAAGTCATACCAATAGTAAGCATAGCCATCTGGTCCGTTTAGATAAAACTTCTTGTCACTCCAGATAATATGTTTCAATCCATCGCCCCATTTAACTTTACTTTTCGCCAAATTTAAACGTTTCATTTTGTATTGGACTTAAAATGGCTGCTTAACCACTATTTTCCTGTATTAGTCTTCTTGCTTACATTGAAATGAAGTTTTTTTAATTTTGAGACAATTGAAATTAAGTTATTGAAGGCTTTGCGACTAATCAGTCAGTTAGTTTTGACAGAATACTTTGATTTGAGACCATGCTCCCTTTTTTACTAACTCCAATTTTAAAATGATATCTTATGGTACTTCCATTTCTATGGATTTTGTTTCCGATCCATCTGTTTTATCTTCCGGTTTCGTGGTTGGCCTTAATCATCCCTTTCTCAGTATTGAACAAATTTTTTCAAATTTGGCATATTCAGAATTTACGGTAAATTTTAATTTTTAATTTACTATAAATAAATAAATTTTATAAATATTAATATTCACTTATAATGTGTCGTACAAAATTAACTTTGAAATCAAAATTTTAAGAATAAATTAAAATATTGCGATAATTATTATAATTATGATCACAAAAATTATTTCTACAAACAAATTAGATTAAATTTTTCGTTTTTATCTTAACGTTATACAGATTACATTAATTCACTCATTTTGCTGCGTTTCTCATCGACGTGCGAGCCGATTGATCCATCGCTTAAAGTTGTATAAGTTATACCTTGTGCTGAGCAATTAAAAAAATTCATTTAAAGTTTAATTTCCTTTAAAAATAATCAAGATTTCTTAATTTTTCAAGATGTGGTAATTAATTTTTGTTGCACTGTATATGTTAGTTTATACATTTCCAATTTCATCAGCAAAGGCTCTAATCATTTTCCATGTCAAATTTCTAAGATTAGATTAATTCTGCAATCAAAAACTAATTATGTAAATAGTCGACTAAAAGGGAATTGGTATTCACTGATTAGAAATTGGCCAACGATTTATTAATAATAATTGATTATTATTTGATTTGTGTTTTAAAAATTATTTGCTTAAACGATTAATTGCTTTGTGTTCTTAAGCATTCTACCGATTTCTTTATTCATTGACTATTTAAGCAAGTTTACACGATTCAATCTTGTCCTCTCACTATTAAAATTGTTACTTTACTATTGATTATCTGTGCCAGTGTACTACTGAAACTGAATCGGCTTGATAATTGATATATAATAATATTTTTATAAAATAATAACTTATTTTGGGTATTTTGATTCAATTTTTGTGTGAGAACGTTAATAACATAATTAAAGGGGTAAGTAAAATCACGAGCTAAAGATTACATAATTTATAGGATATAAACTTAAAAATTGAAACCTATTTTAAAAAATGTCTAAGCATTGTATATATCATTTTAATTATCAACCATAAGTAAATTTGTTTCACACTTTTTTGAAACAGTTCAAAAGATAACTCAATTCGAAAATTTTTGGTAGATGTACAGATCGTTAATCAAAAGAATGGGATCAAATTATAGAAATTATTAAAATTTTTTAATTAGAATTAAAAAGAGAAACATGTTGAAATATTTTTATTTTTATTATTTTATTATTAAATTTGTTAATTTTGATGTTATTATACGATTTTAATAATTAATTTTTGTTATATATGTTATGAATTAAACGAATAGGAACTTAATGAATACAAAGAAAAATTGCGTAATACCGAAATGGAGGTCGAAGAGAAAAAAAATCTTTGTCAAGATATAACAAATGACAACAGTGAAATGGAAAGTAGTGTCAACAGAGCCGACAGGGAAATTGCCAAATTAAGAGAAATACATACTACTTTGTTGGATGATCTTGAAAAATTAAAAAGGGAGGTTTGTCTTTGGTTTTAATATTATTACTAATTTGATTGTATTTATAAGACTGATCAAACTTTAAGATTTCTACGTATGCATTTTATTATATTTTATTATTTATGTATTTTTCTGCACTAACTTTACTTTTTCGTCTATCGAATTCATTGAATGACCCAAGACTTGATGGTAACTACTACCGTTCCTCACGTGACGTTGTGTCCCTATGTATAGACTATCACATCCATGACGGTTAAAAGAGCACATGATATTAATTTAAGTGAAATTTCAGATACACATTTTATAAATTAAGGTTTGCTTCAATTGATAAAGTAAAACACTAGAACATATCTTAATTTAGTGAAAAATAATATTATAATTATTCTAAAAAACAAATTTATTTATTTAATCCAACAAGAAATCTATTAAAAATTTTTATTTTTAAAATTTTTCATTAAAAAGCGTAATTTAATTTCTATACGTACAAATTCTTCACTGTTAAAAGTTTAAAACCTTCAAGTTGACAACCCACGAGGGTTTTCTACTGCATAAATAAAATTACATCTAGAATCTTTAAATTCCTCAAGTTCGTCTTAGTTTCATGTGAAAACAATTTCCTTTTAAAGCTTAAACCATTTCTCCTAATACCCCTTTACAGTTCACACCCTTCCCATAGTTCAAGTTTTATTAGGCTGCAGTTCAGTTTTAATGACTGAAAATAAGGTAACTACCTAAAGTATTCCAAAGAAAAGTTGTTATTGAAAAAAAATAAACAGAATAATACTCCTTGAAACTTTAACAAATACTGAAAAGATTTTATTTTCTCCTAGCTGGAATTTCTCAAAGCGACAACTGAGAGAACCGCGCGAGAATGCGAAATTGGAAGATCCACTGTCAGGCATTTAAAGGAACAGAAAACTATTGAAGCTCTCAAGTTAGACACCAATAAATATAATATTCACTCAATATCTCCTGTCTTCTGTTTTTCCTAGACTGGAAGCTCTCCAAGCCAAAGTCGAAGAAGTGAAAGAGAAATTCCGATTGATTCAGTCGGAGAGCTTAGATATAAACCACACTGTCGTATTTGCTGAAGATAGTCTAAAGCAAGAAGAAATGTATATTTCACAGCTGGCAGAAGAAATGAGCAAATTGAGAGAAAAACAATACAAAATCTCTACGGACTTGACATCTTGTCAAGGCTTGAAAAGAAATAAAGAAGCTGACAGTATAACATTTCTAGCGAACCTGAGAAATCTGATCAGCCGTAAAGGAAAGTGTGAGATGGTTCGTTTATTATTTTATTTATATTTATCTGTAAAAGGAAATCATTCTCGTGTTAAAGAGATAATGATTAATTTATCGACTCAGGATCTCCTGAAGCTGGATGAACTCATTTACAAAACGGATCTGACCATCCAGCACCTTGAGCACAGGATTGCCAAAATGGAAGGCGATAATACGCCAACGGAAATCGAAAGCGAGTTGAAGATGAGAATAAAGCTTCTAACGGAAGAACTCGATTCTATCAATGCTGTCAACCGACAATTAACGGAAATGATAAAGAGATTCGTGGTTCGTGAAAAGAGGAATATTTACGTCTTTTATAAAATGATATATCTTTCTGTTAGAATGAATCCAGGATTCATCAATTGAATATCGAAAAATTGGAAGTATTAAAAAAGAACGAAGAGGAAAAGTTGATTTCTGAACAGATTTCCATTGACAGCGCTCTTCTTCATTTGCGTAAAGTAAAGAAGAAAAAGGAGGAGACATTGCTTTATAAAAATATGGAAAATTTTGAGGTAGTTTTTTAAAGTTTTTTGTTTTAAGCAATGAACAAAATGTATTGTAAACAAATTGAATTGTGATGAAATGAATGTAGAAATAAGAGAAATGAGATTGATCCATACTTTTCCATTAATTTAAATATAAATGACAAGTAAGAAAATGAAAAAAAAGAAACTTTAAAAAAGATTATTCCTTCTAAGGCATTGTTTCAAATGAAATTAAAACAAAGGCCATTATGAAGTTGGATAAAAAATAAAAAGTAGAAAAAAATTAAAATATTATTATTTCTTCGAAAGAGAGAGAGAGAAAATTAAAAGGGTACAGAATCATCTTTACTTCAATATTTTATTAATACCTAAACAATGAATGAATTAATCTGAAAATTTTAATTAGCACGATTTTTACGAGTTATTATTGTAATTAATTAATTAATTTGTCAAAACTGAACTGTTATTACTGATTTGTGTGTTTTCTTAATTAATTTTACCCGTTAGATTATTTCAATTCATTTTTTATAACGAAACTATATTTAATTTAATTTATCAGCGAATTTAATCTATTTTTATATTTATTTAATAAATAATAAAGGAAATTTATTTAGAAAAATCTATTTGTAATTTTTTTTAAAAATAATACAAGAAAATTTTTTATCTAAAATTTTAATATTTTCCATCTTTATTTACATTATTCTTAAGGAAACTTTTATCTGATTACAAAGAAATCATTAATTAATTAATTAATTAATTAATTAATTAATTAATTAATTAATAATAATAATAAATATATATTAAAACCTGGTACTCACCAAAAATGGTTATCCATATGATGGGATTGGTTGCAACAGGAACGAATAGAATTGGTAGATTGTGCACGTGTTGTGTATCATCATGACAACGCACATCTCCACACTTTTTGGTCACTAATCAGAAATTGGTGGAAAATGGTTGGGTTCCCACATCCATCATATAACCCTGACATTTCAACAACAGATCACTATCTGTTTCTTTCTTTAAAAAATTCTTTAGCTGGGTAAACATATACCTCTGATGACATTATAAAACCAAAAGACGATATTTTTACTGGAAAAAAAGCTGGAATAATGAAATTACCTGAGAGATAGAAACTCATTGCTGAACAAGATGGTCAATATTTAATATAATAACAATTTATCTTCGTACAAAATGTTGAACTTTTTTGTTACAATAGTAAATGAAGACTTTCCGAAATATATAATTTTATTATTATTCCTATTGAATAAATTAGTTAATAAATAAATTGAATTAAGTTAATATAATTTTATAAAAAGAAAGATAAAACGTAATTCGAAAATTTACTAGTCAAAATTAAATTACAAGAAAAAAGGTTTTTAAGGAATTTTTCTCATTTTCTCCAAATTTTTATAATGAAAATGTCTAAATTTAAAATCATTTATTTTACAGATAAATGAGATATTTTTGAAAATGAACCAATTGGAGATTAATAATAATATTAAAAATAACAATGATGATAAAACTCAAAATAATAATAATAATTATATAATAAAAATCAAAAAAATAATAATTAATTATTTTTATCTTATTTTTATTATTAAATAGAAAAATTTATTAATAATAAATGTGAGTTTAGTTAAAGAAACTGAAAACAATTTGTGACCTACACTTTAACAAAGTAACGGATCTGGAGGTTCAAAAAGAATCCCTCATTTCCATTGTCAATGATCGAAGAGTGGAGATTAACTTTTACAAAGATATTTTAAAGAAAGACCTACTGACCTCGGACATCGAGCTGGCCACCATCCACAAGCAATTGTCAGAAGTAAACCATAGATTGGATAAAATAAAATCCAAGTATGATATTATGGCAACCTTTAATCTTCAGACATGGGTTTAGATATGACGTTGTGTCGAAAGTTTCTTACTTTGAAAATAAAGAAGGAACTTTGGCAACTGTTGAGGTAAATACTTTTTTGTGGCAAAATTGAATTTTTGTTCATCATTTTCCCAATAAGGGAATGTTTTTATGCATTGACATTTTATAAATTATAACAATCGACTTTATATGCTCGTGGTAAGGAATGAGAAAATATTGAAGTTTGACAAGGTAATAGTAACATTGATATGAAGGTTTTGAAGAGACCGGAACAAAAATATGATTATCATTTTAACTGAAGTTCCTTTTATTAAGCTCCTAAACGGGTATACTTTGAACGAGTATATTTTGGTGTCATATTAATTTATGAAAAAGATTTAAGGGATCGCAAAAGATGGCAAAATTGATTGGTGAGAAAGCATCAAAACCCATCACTCTTTATGTCTGAGCCTTTAGAGTCTAATTAAAAATAAGAATCGATTATCATTTTACATTTTTGTTGAAGGGGTTGGTTACTTTTGCTAGGCTGCACTGGAAAAGGAAGAATATCAAAAGTATGGTGACAAGTTGGATTTAAAGATTCGACAACATGAAAAAGAAATCCGAGCCCTGGAAAACACAGTGGTTGTACTCAATAATTGCAACGAGTCCTACAGACACCTGTACACGAAGGCAAATGCTGGTTCATCGGAAGTTATTATGAAGGAACAGGCTGAAAAGGATCTCAAAGCCGAAATGAAGCTTTTCTCCATGAAGAGATATCAGCTGAGAATGATTCTGAAAGACATGGAGGTTGATTTTATGAAATAATTGATTTTTTAAAGAAAATTATTTAATAATAATATTTTGCTTAGTTCGGAACCTTTATGGTAATGATATCAATGATAAAACAATATAAATTAACGATATAAACATGCATTGTTTTGCACTTTTTAAATTTACCCTAAAAGAATTAACCCATTTTATTTCAGATTCAAGAGGACAAAGAAATTTGATTTACTTAGTGTATAATACGAGTGGTTGATATAGGACCTAATAAGACTATGTATAAGTTTAATATAAAAAAACCTTATCATAATAATATCATTACAATTAGAAAATTATCACACCAAATCTCATATTTTAGTTAGAATGGTATGCCTCAAAAGACTATATGAAATCCAAGGTTGCATTGCCCATTCTTCTTTCACATCTTGCATTTTTTTGTTTCCCATCATCGGTTCTTTCTAAAAAATGTTTTTCACCAATAAGGATGAGTGGCTGTGGCAATCTAAGGACCTTGGCACAAGGCTTCTTGGGATTCGACTTACTGTCAGTCTTCAGCAGTGCTCTTGTTACGTACACTCTGAAATCGAGGAGGTCCATTTTTTCTTCCGGATGAAGAAGGCTGCACAATTTGTGAATTTTAATAACAGCCACATTCAGACAGTGAGTCACCCATGAAAAATACCATTTTCTACTCTTTATGCCCACTCGGTGCTTCTGAGTCTTCCAATCAGCTAAAAAATCTTACCTTGAAGTTATAAAGTCGAAAAGTAGAAAGTAGTACAAATTTGAGAGGAAATTTAGAAGAAAATAATATGCAAAGTAAAAGTCTATCAATGCACAGTTAAAATATAATGTCTCTGCAGTGATTTAAATTAACTTATATTTCGTAAAATTTTCAAATAAAGTGTAAATTTCACTCTAAAGGGACATCCCCAAATGGGCCTTATGGAATGAAATCTGTTAATTATTGTTGGTCTCAGATATTAATTAATTTCCCCCAAAAGGCTTCAACAAAATCAATGTATATACAGTCAACCCTGTTCAATATGAACAGAATTTAATATGAACATTTCAGTCAAAAATTGTTGAAAACCATATTGTTTTCATGGAAAAATACGTT
>JBBMKC010200363.1:0-14142 GCA_037834085.1 Bipalium vagum | reverse complement strand
AAAGTATTACCTACTTTATATCTTTATTTTTTGTTAAAATATTTAAAATGAAAGTATGTTAACATACATAATAAACACCCTGTATATTACAGTCTCAGATTACTTTAAAAAGTTTCAGAACGGAAAAACTAGTCTCAAAGATAAGCCCCTTTCAAGATCCACACTATTAAACCATCAAAAGACATCATTAATCAACACCTGAGAAAACATAGATACGACTATAAAAGACCTAAAAGAGAGCTGTGTGAGTTATGTGAACGTCAACATTAAAGGCACTTGCAAATCTCTAAAAAAAAATCTTTTTCAAAATCCTACTAATGAGCGTTTTTAGTGTCTCATTTTTACTACAGACGAATAAAAAATCTATTTTATTAATAAATAGAAAAGTATATATTGGATTTTACATGAAAATCAGCTTTCTGTAACAAGTGTTTAAAAGATTCGATTTCTTCAGTGTTTTGTGGAATTAGAAAGGTTTGATATTGAGTTTATACTACATGACCGTCCAGTGAATGCTGAGCTATATTGTGAGCACCAGTCAAAGAAATTTGGAAAATAAAGTATCCAAGTTTAATCAATAGAAAACGGCTGTTTTATGTTCATGGCAATACTCAAGCTCACCAGGAAAATATTCGGAAGCATATAAACTTATCAAAAAATCTTTTGCCAACCAATGCTTGTCCCAAAAAAAATATACAAGTGGTATAAGTATTTTAAAGAAGGACTCAGTGAACGATAAAGACTGCTCAGGAAGTCCATCAGCATCAACCAATGATGAAATTATCGATCAAGTTAAAGAACAGATCTAAAAAAATACTTAATTGACTGTCAAAGAAATTGCTGTAAATATTATAATATCGTATAGTTCTTGCCAATACATCTTGACTAACATATTGGGTTTAAGGTATGTTGCCACTAGACTCATACCGAAACAGTTGAATTTTCAACAAAAATTAAATTATAAAGAAATTTTTTAGGAAATGATTGATTCGCAAGCTAAAGATAAAAAGATTAACTGGTGACGAGATTTTGATATTCATCAACACGGGCTAGAACTTTTGGAAAATAACACATGAATGATACGCCATGAAAACACTCCTGTTCACAGTTCCATGCTTGTCAATAATTTTTTGGCAGAATTCAACCGCAGTCGTTCTACAATCATCTTATTCACGGATCTCGCATATACCGATTTCTTTTTGTTCGAGAAATTAAACATTTCATTGAAAGGAAAGAGATTTCAAGGAATAGATTAGATAAAAAATAATTCGGTTGCACAGATGAAGTCCATTAAAAAATTGAATATCAAAGATATTTCGACAATTTGAAAAATCTTTTGCATAAATGTATTTTATTTGATGGAAATTACTTTGAAGGGAACAAAATGAATTTTGATGATTAAATACATATTTTGCTTTTATTTCATAATTCACTTTACATTTTTAGATTGCAGTAGTATTATCATGATATTGCTAGTACAATAATGTATAGAATGTATAAACCTGCCAGATTTTTTTTGAAACATCCTATATAGGAAAATGTTATTCATAATAACGGTTCTTATTTTTAATAATAATAAATTATGTTTTGTTGTTAATTTTTTAAAATTTCATTATACAAGGTGTGTCCAATAAATTCCCGGAATGGAGCCATAAAAATTAATTAAACAATCAAAATTTTGTTTTATCTAATAAAATAAATATATGGCTACACGTCTATTTTTAATTCAAGATCATACAATCAAGCAGTTAGTTTTTAAAAATAATTTATAAAATACTTTTAACGTATCAATTTTGATATTTAGGATGGATGAAATTTCAGAGGATATGTCTCAAATTTTGCTTAAAACTCGGCAAAACGGCAACTGAGGCACAATAAAAATGAAGAAAACAAGGGTTTTGTTTGAGTTTTCACGTAGTTTGTGTGAATTCTGAATTCAAATGAGTCAACTATGTCGAAAAATTTAAATAAATACAAAACTAAACTATCTTTTTAAAGACTTTAAATCCCTTAACTTTAAGAACTTTGGGACTAATTTGATAACTATGTAGTTGGGTTTTTTTATTTTAGTCATTTAAAATTTTACTTTTTTTAAAAAATTATATATTCTTTTTTGTTCGATTCCGATCACTTTTTACTTCTTTTCCTTTACTATATAAGACTGACTTATGTAAGACTTCACTGTGAGTATTGTGATTTCGAAGAAATATATTCTACACTTATCTTAATAAATAATATTATATATTTTTCAGTTATGAACAAGAAATATAATATTAAAATATCTATAATTTCGCTCAAACCAAAAAAATGACACTTAAAGATAAGACTTAATATCCACTTAATATTTTCTTTTTAAGGGAGTTTCGTTTTTACGGAAATAATCAGGAACATAGCCAAGCTCGTTATAAGTGATAAACTAATCTTTGATTTTCTTTATCTAGCCTAGGATGAAGTAATATTTTTCATTCCTGACATTTCGAAGAATACAGTTAAATATTGAATGAGGGAAATTTCAACTTTTCTCATATATTCTATAATAGATTTATTCCTATCGGTTATTCTAAACGGTTTTATCTAATTAATGTCTATTAGTGTAACATCTCACATTATCAACCTACATTATTTCATTAGGATCATAGTCAAAATACGATATGGATACAGAAAACCAATGTACGAACTTGAAAGGATAAATTCACTCATGTCAAACATTTATTGATTGATAAAAAATATTTTTATCAGAGTACGCAAATCTTATATTCACTCTTCTCCTTTTATAAATTATTTATATTAATGTTGAAGGAAAATTTATTATTTATAATTTTTTGTTTGAATGCTGATGAAATTGTAAAAAAAATTAACATTAATTCTACGTAATCTTTATACTGATAGAATTATGTTACTGTTCGATAGAATTTTATTAAAATTTTAAAAGTAAAATTAATAAAACATCATTCAGATATTAAGTCCTCCAATATAATTATTATTTATTTATATTTATTAATAATGATTTCCACTAGAAAGACCATGTGAAGTATAAAAGATCATGGTGATTATTGTAAATGAAATATTTTCACTTTATCTGGGAGACCGACCGTCCATTTTATACTATTATCAATGATATTAATTGGGAAACGAGAAATTCCTTTAATCTTTTCTCCTCGATACTTCCTCCATAAATATTCATTCGCAAATGATTTATTTGTTTTTTTTATTTTGCAGTTAGCTACTTATAATTAGTAAGCAGTTCAATTTTAACTATGTTTCATTTTAACAATAAAGTTAAAGTTATGAAGTTAAACAATATCATAGTAAATAATAATATAATTCACTATTATTGTGGATTTTCAAATTAATCAAGAATATGATGTTTCCATAATGGGGAGTAAAATTAAAGTTGTATAATTAAATATATTTCAAAATATCTTGAAGGAGTTCAAGTACAAATCCTTTTATAAATCTTCAATGCTGAAGAAGGTAGGATATATAGTCAAATCCTCTAATTTTCCAGATCAAATTAATTAATTAATCTAATAAAAATTATAAATTAATCAGGTATATTCATTTGGACAGTTTAGCAAACATGAAAAATGGATAATAACACTGGTGTTACATACCATTTAAAAGGGTTCGATATACTTAGGGAAATATTTGCAATTTTCGCCAATGCATATTATTATCATTTATGACATTTTTATGAGATCAGTCAATAATTTCCTTTTAATATTAAGAATTTCCTACTTATATATTGAATTTACTTATTTGAGATAGAAATAAAATGTCTGATTTCATCTTTATGATATTTCTTCTGATGTCTCCAATATTTCATACTATGAGAATTGGGTTTTTTATATTTATTGATCAGCTTTGAAATTGTGAAATTTTCAAAGATTACAATAGTTTCTCATGAAGGGATATTATTCACTATTAACCGATGGGCCATCTTGTAGAATAGCGATCATGTATTAAACCTACGGAATTTTGATTGTGAAAGATATTAAATAAGAAAAAGAGAAAAGAAAAGATTTAATTCGACAATAGTGTTAATGTGTTTGTATGATTCCAGATTTTTTTAAATCAAAAACAACATTTTTAAAAAGGCTTATTTACTAAAATTTAATCAAAATATTTTTCATTTATAAATATGTCATTGGACCATCTTTTAGGCAAGGAATGAATTCCACTAATAAAAGTTCTGGTTCTTTTAATGAAAACAAGCTATCAATCCATTTTTGAAGGTCTTCATCGTAACTGAATCACTTCCCAGAAACCAATTATTGTATCTAGCGAAACAAATGGATATCTGAAGGAGCTATATCCGGTGAATATGGCGGTTGATGTAAGACTTCCCAAAATTATCTTATCATTTCTGTCCACCCATTCTGACCTTTTCTCTTTTAGAGTTCGCTTCAAACGAATTAATTTGGATCGATAACGTTTCTGATAGTTTAAACAGTTTATAATAAATCATACCTTTTTGATCCCACCACTTTAGACCCATGGATATTTCGTTTGGGCGTTGATGTACTCGGTTCGCCAGGCTTCACCCAAGATTCTTTGTGTTTTGGTTGTCATCAAATTCATGTCTCGTCTCCAGTCACAATCCTATACAAGAAACTTTTTATTTGTTACCTACGAAGATGGATATCACAAATTGTAAGTCGACTTCCAATATCTCTTTCCGTGAATATATGTGGGATCCATTTCCTTCATTTTCTAATCATTCCTATACTTCTCAGATCTTGTGAAGTGCACCCTTAGCTCACATTTAGCACAATGGTCAGTTCGGTTTGCGTGTAGTAAATTGTAGTAAATTCGGTCTTCGTGTAGTAGTTGTGACATTTCTTCATCTACATTTTGTGTGGTCTGCCATTTTTTTGTTCATGATGTAAGATGTTCAATTCTGTTCAAATATTCTTTGCATTAGCAGAAGAAGCACATTTGTCGTACACGTCTATCAACAAGTGGTGTTTTTCTGCACAGGTTTTCTTTGCAAAAAAAGTAATGCAACATTACTTCCCACAAATGATGTTTATTTTGAACAAAATTGGTCATTTTGAATTTCTGTATTATTTAAAGAATACCTATCTAAATAAAGTTATTGAATGTTTTTATTGAATTATTAATATTATAATACATGATACCAATTTAATTTGCTCATTGAACCAAAAACTTTAACCCATTTTTGTAAGACCCGGAATCATACGAATAAACATAATAATTATTAACAAGGAAGGTTTTCACCATTTCAGACATTTTTATCTTTATAACATTTTGCTAAACTGAATCAACTGTATAAACAAAATTATACTCTTTTCTAATTGAATTGGTATTCAAAAACATCTCTTAAGTTATTGTTTTATGAAGTCAGCCAATTTAAATAAAACATAAACTTAACAAAATGTTTCTATTATTTATACATATTAAATTAATTCACGAATTATCTACATTTTTATTGAATAAATTCAATTACAAAGAAATCTCAAACAAAATCAATTATCACTCTAAGTACAATCCATCATTTTCAGTTACTTTGAACCAATTTTTCAATGTTACAGCAGTACCACTTTGATTATTTTGAAACACTTGAATTTTATGATTGGAGTTTTCAGCCGTGCATCAGAGTTAAATATTATCTTGAATGAAATGTGCTAGACCGAAACAGATAGACAAAATATCAGCTCTCTATGCATGGTGGGAAAGAACTTCAATCTTTCGCGATCCATTGACTGACGTATTGTCATCTTGAAGAATTCCTCATCCTTAATTCACCAAGGTGTATCACAGCATTATAAACGCACTTCAGTTATTCTGCTTTTCGAATTTCTTGAACGAATTCACATTGGACAGGACTTTAAAAGTTCAACAGTCCAACATGATTTTTTCTCAAAGTGCCCAATCCGAACAACATATTGAGACAGTTGACTAGGTTGCAGACACTCTTAATCATTCCTTGAATTTCAAAGGAAAACTCACTTTTTCCTCTGTAATCACTTTTTAAATCGAATGTATCATGGAGTTATGAGATGAGTTTGCGTCGAATATATTTGGATCTGTAGTTTCCTCAATTAACAAGCTATAGATAACCATTGCACGTTAAGCACCCAGAATATGCAAATAACAAGAACACTGTCTATCAACAAGATATTGACCGGTCTCATATATAGGTTGAGTGAAAAGTCTTTAGTCTTTCAAATAAATGGCATTATTATCTGAAAAAATTGTTTAATAAAAAAGTAAATCTTTTAAATGTATATCTAATAAATTTCAAATAAATCTATAAATTAATTATCTGTTTAAATATCTGTTAACTTTTTTACATTTTTATAATGCAAAAATTGAAAAATAGTCCAGTTATTGAAAATCTTTACAAAAATTGTGAAACATCATTTACATTGAAAATAATTTTTCAAAAGTAATGTTGCATTTCTTAACAATGCAGCAACGCATGCGAAGAGTCTTTCAAAAAATTCTTGAAACGTTTTAAGAGTAAAACTAATTTCATGCTTAGTCTTACAACTGCCGGTAAGACATGAATTTATCATCATGATCCCAAATTAAAACAAAAATTGTAGCAGTGGACAAGAGTTTGATGCTCTGCTCGGAAGCATTTAAAGAGAGAACCATTAATAAAAAAAGGTTATAGAAACAGTTTTCTAAGATAAGTAAAATATTTTTATATTTGATTAACTTGGAAAATGTAAAACAAAACTTCGATTATTGTTTATCTATTAGATAAATTTGATTAAAATTTTCGTGTAAAATTAAATGAGTTGAAGAACAAAATAACTGATCATCAGGACAGCATCAGTTCACAAAAGTGCATTGACAATGACAAAGTTGAACAAAATATTTCTCGTGTTTGCAACAGAAACGTCCAGAATTTGTAAATCGTGCACGTTTTGTGTTTAATCACGACAACGCACGTCTCTACATTTCTTTGTCACTCATCAGAAAATGATGGAAATTGGTTGGGATGCGCTGCCACATTCATCATGTAGTCCTGACATTGCACCAATCTGTTTCCCTCTACAAAATTCTTTGGCTAAAAAAAATTTGATATCATAAAGACTTACCTGAACGAATTCTTTGCTGGAAATGATTTTATGAAGCCGGAATAATGAAATTACCTGAGAGGTGGAAACGCATTATTGAATTTTTTATCTCTGTACGAAATTTTGTGACCTCTTATTTTATAGTAAGAACCGAAAAGACTTTCCGGAAAATCTAATAGAATTCCTTGAATTGGAAAGCACTAATTTTCGAGTTGTTTAAAAGCAACATAAACTTATTTTTACAGGTAAGCCCTGTAGATTTCACAAATGTTCCATTATAAGTCGAAATGACCAAAGCTTATTTCTACTTAAAGCCAGATACTTATTTGATAGAGATATTTCAAAAAATATTAAAAATTATACCATAATTACACCATAATAAAAAAAACAAACATTTTATGATAACTTTAAATTTTTATACAGTTCCTACGAATTCGTCATGGATTTTCTTTTATTTTTAATATTTCTTCTTAACTACTCTAATATTATATAACTCTTAATATTGTAAAATATAATTTAATTTTTGATTAATTAAAACAAATTATACACATCTCAGTTTGTTTGTTGTCATCCAAATTTTTTATAGGACAGATTCCAATCAAAGATTTTGTAAGATTATTATGCAAAATTATCGGTTTCCTGAAGAAAATTTTACAAATTTTATAATAAATCAAAATTATAATGTACTTAAAAGACGTTATTTCCTCTAAAAAGTTCGAAAGAAATTATGAAAGAAATCTTTTGAAGTTTTGGTGAAATATTTATTAAATATATCTGATCATTACCTTTCTCTTATCTGGTATATCAAAACAAAAAATATTAACCATGAGATGTTAATTAAAAGAAATGAATCCAACTGCACGAAACAAAAAAAATTTAATTAATTACCAACATTAACTGTCGAAAATATTTTTTAAAAACTTACATTTTTTTAAAATACTTTTTTCTTATTTTTCACATCATATTTTTCAAAAAAAGCCATTTTTAATAAAAATAATTTGACAAAAAGGACAAAAATATTTTTTATTAAAATTTTTCAAAATCATTCCCTTACAACATTTTTCTGTTCTCATTTATCAGTTTAAAGGCGAATTTAATTTTAGAACAAAATCAACCCATAAAATCAATATTTATTGTTCGTAATATCAATAGAAATTTGGAGAAATATTGATTATTTCTAAGCTGGTAATGATACAATACATAATTAATCTGGTTTGTTGAGAAAACATTCCAATCGGAAAATAATGATAAATTCCAATGCAATTAATTCGATGGTTTTCTAACTATCAAAGATTGCAAATTTGTCGAAATGTGATTGTCAGGAAAAACCAGCTGGTAAGGGTTGGACCATAAGACATCCCTCTGCCAAACGGGCAATGTAAACGAATGATGGTTAATTTGATTTTGAAGAACTTGCGATAAATCTGATCTATGTTGAAGAGCTTCATTGTTTGAAGATTTCGGTTGAAACGATTGACCCTTAAGCAACTGGTCGATGAAAAACTTTGGAGCAGCTTCCTGATTTTTAGTTTTCATATCGGCAGAATCTGAAATGACTGATGGACAACTTCTTGTTTGATGGCTCTCGTTATCATGACAGTCCTGGGTATTGGTCGATGATTTTGCCTTGCGTCTCCGTCGACGAAAGTTACCATGATCAAACATTTCTTCAAAATTCTCATTCAATGTCCAATAATTTCCTTTGCCTGGATTATTTTTATCCCTTGGTAACTTTATAAAACAATCGTTCAGACTGAGATTATGTCGAATGGAATTTTGCCAGCCTTGTTTATTCCGGTGGTAGAATGGAAAGTTGTCAATAATAAATTTGTATATTCCTATAAAAATATATATATAAATAAATATTATAAATGCTATTTATATATTAATTGTATATTTTTGTAACTAATTGAAAAAAAAGTGTTTAAATAATTCAGTTTAGTTATTTGTATCATTTTTAGTTTTGTAAGATATCACACCAGGGTTCTTCTTGTTTAAATTATTAAATTTTAATTTTCATGAAGTGATTAATTAGTAAAGGATTAAAAAATAATGATAATGATAATAATATTTTTTATTATTATTTTATTACTTAGATCAGTCGAAAAGTTTATTACAAAACACAAAAACAGTATATATTTATTATAATAATGGTTATAATTTTTCGGTTAGCCAAGTATACATCCCTTTTAACCCTTGTAAAAATTATGTTAAAGACCGCACAAGGGTCTAGAGTATTTATAAATATTATAAAATAATTATTAAGACCGAAAAAGGGTCAGATTTAAAATAATAATACTACTACTAAAAATAATAATTAAATAATGATAATAATTAATTATAAAGTACAACTTAATTAAAAATAAAAAGGGGCAATTAATTATTTTCTAAAAACGATCTAATCTTGACAATGGCGAACATAAATTGCCAAGATTAGATCAGAGTCCGCAAGGAGGGACCGATTTAGTAATTTATTATCTAAAAAGGGAATTGACATTCCACATTAATCAAGCTAGTCTACGACTGATTAGTCGTCTGATCAGAATGGCATATAAGGAGTTGGAATCCGCAATGGATTGCCACAGAAGAGAGGTCAATAAAAGTTTTGTTTTATTTTATCGGAAGATTTGTTGTTGTCCGAAGATTTTCAAGGATTCATATTTATGCCCTCTATGCGACAGGAGCTCACGACGGGTCCAGTGCTAATAGGGGGTTTTTGAGAGAACCGGATTGAGCTCAGCAAACTACCCTTTGGACCTGTCACCGTCACAACTTGTGAGAGTATCGTCATTTTGTTTTCTTTGTTTTAATTGACATTTAATTTTAAAAATTAATTATTTCACTGATATTTGATTTAAGTTAATTATTCTATTGTTTATTACTATTATTATTGAACTTTTAGTGTGATCGACTATTAAACATTTGATTTTCTAATTGAAGACATTTTATTAATTATTTGAGATATTGTGTTTGTTATTGTTATTTTGGTAGTAAAGTGTTGTTCGTAGTTGTTTTGATTCATTCATTTGCGTACACGTATTGACAAAAGTTAAGGGGTCATTAAGCTTTGCGACCTAAGTGTTACGACGGTGTTCATAGTAAAATAATAGCATAACATAATAAAGTATTCACCGTCACAATCTATACACTTTTGCAATCTTTTAAAGCACTCATTGAAATATTTGATCGAATCCGTAATCCGTATATCCAAAACATGTCATTTGAATGTCTCTACAGCCTGTTAGAAACATGAAAACCACTGCTCAGGAATTTTTTTATGGAACCAAATTTGAAGAGTCACTTGGTGCCAAATCAGGACTGTGAGATGGATGATCTAATAATTCAACGTTTTGAGTCCTCAAAAAATAGATTTTTTAGAGGATGTATGGAAAGTAGCATTATCATGATGAAGGATAATGGAGCGTTTTGCGTTGTTTTTTCTCCATTCTTTAAGGACTTCAAGCAAGTAAAACTGTGGTATACCACTTGGAAGTAACTGTGCGACGATCATCAAAAAGAATAGTAGCAATATGACCTGATTTGACTACGAAACAGGCAAACATTTGCTTAGAAGTGTTCTATAATCGAACAATCGTCGTAGTTAATTTTGCTCCCTGAAACAACAAAATAGTTGATTGCTGCTTTATTTCGGGATTATATGAGTATATTCATGATTCATGGTCGCTGACGATGTCATTAACATCGTTTGAGGCTCCCTGCTTAAATTTATCGACCATGGCTTTGAACCAATTAATTATAACGATCCAACGAAAACATAACTTTCTGACACCCAAGTGCTCATGTAAAATAGAATGGATTGAAGTCCGAGATATGTTTAATCATGTCTGAATTTCATCTAATGTTGTCTTCTTCAAGTAATTTCCGAACAAATTCAATATTTTCATCGGATACACTTGTTTTTGGACGACCTTCTCTGAAATCATCACCCAAAGAGACGTTTTCAGACTTAAATTCATGAAACAATTGATACACTGTAGTTTTTGATGAAGCATCATCAGAAAATGCCAAATTTAAATAATCGAGTAATTCATTACTGCTGTGTCAATTCGCATCGGAAATCATATAAAATCATTGGTCGAAAGTTTTCTATTGATAAATTCATATTTTCCTCTTTGTATGCCATATTTAAATGAAAATATTTATTTAAACAAATGTGATTTATATTGTTAGATAAAAGTAATATAGTATTAAAATAACGTATAGTAATACCATTACCATAAAAATCAATGAAATTATTTGCATTTTCATACGTATTGTAACTAATAGTATTACTATTAGTCTGATAAAGACTAACGAATGAAAAAAGAAATCATTAAAGCGACTTTTACTCTTTAATTTTTCTGTGAGTAAAGAATCATAAAACTTTATCTCGTTTCACATTTTATGTAATGTAATTCTAACACTTAGAATGTAAGATGTGATATATCTAATATCCAACCACGATAAGTTTGCAAATAATCTAAGTTCAAAAAACATAATCTAATTAAATTAACTTTAATTTAAATTATAAGTTACAACATTTCTCTTATCTTTATTGATATTCCTAATTTTATTACTTGAATTTCTTTAAATTAACTAAAATTATTAAGATATTAAATGTAAAATTATGCATTAAACCATCCAATAATGTTATTAGACAATAAATTAATAATTATTTCTTTATTTATCGATTGGTCGTTTGCTATTTTTTTCTAAAAAAAATTATTAATAATGTTTTCCTTGTTTTAACTATTTTTATTAAAGAAATAAAAAATCTAAATAAAAATTGAAATAATAAATAAATAGAAAAAAGAGTCAAAAAGAGGTTTTGATTTCTGACAATATTACTATAGGTGGAATCCACTAAGACATCTTGAAATAATAAATAATTAAAATAAAAAAATCAGTAGCTACATTACGTTTACATTATTTTAATTATGTACAAATCATGCTAGATAATTTAATTAATAAAATGTTTAAAAAAACATTTCAGAAATTTTAATTTTTACACCCTTGACAAAGTCACTTAATAAAATATTATTATTAGGACATTTTTCTGCAAATTAAATTAAATCTATCTTTTCCCAAAAGATGAACAGTAAAATCAAATTTTATCTATTAACGTTTGTTATATTTTATAATTTGAGAAATAATTTTTTTATTATTTTCAAAATTCAATTAAAAAACTTGACATTTTTTCTTATAGTTTAAATTGACCATAAAATTAAAACAAATTCTGAAAAATATTACAAAAATACAACTAGTCAATTATATGACATTATATCCAACATTACATTTTATTTTAACAATATATTAAAATATTTCCTTACTTAATCAAATGGAAAAATTTATCAAATATTAAAAACAGCACATTATTTCAAAAATTTGGAGGAAATAAACACTAATAATTATGTTAATATTATTATTATTATTAATAACTGATTTTTTATAATTATTTTCCATTATTAAATTTGTTATATTTCATAATTTAAAAAGTGATTGTTGTCATAATTTTATAAATTCAATAAAATTAATAAGAAAATTAAATTATCCATATAAACAAATCTCGATATTCTTTCAAAATGAACAATTAGTCAATTATATATATTAATAATAATAAAATATTATTAATTAATAATTCTTCAAACATTGCATTTTATTTTAACAATATAATTAATGAAGAAAATGTTTCCTTACATTATCAAAAGAAAGTGGAAAAAGTAATTAATGAAAGCCTGCTTAGTTTTGTCAGATCTTGTAAAAGCCATTCGATTTACATCAGAATTCGTTTCGAGCCAATAATTATCGGCTGATTTCGGGAGAAAAAAACGATTTCTCTCAAACAAAAATCGATTTTGTGCGTCGTTCTAATTAAAAATTAATATTCGAACTACAAAATATTTTTTGTACAAGTTAAAACAACATTCCCATTTTTTATTTGCCGAAATAAAACATTCGGATTCTGCGGGAATAGTGTATGATAAACATAAGTTACAAAGAAATATGTGTAGTTGTTTTTAATAGAAAATCGTTGCCCGATTAAAACATTTGCTGAATGCCGCATTACAGGAAACCTAGGGCAATATTTACATTGAATCCCTGACATATATCATCCGGTCTGAAGCCAAGTATCAATAATACAGATAGAGGATAACAATCGTCAGATTGATAATCTGGTCAATTACGTTTATTTATAAAACGACATCGAAAACTACTTGATAGGGAGACCGCTTAACGGTCTTGTGTCAATTATTATGCGCTAAACGCCATTAGTCAAGAACGGCAACATTGTCCTGGAAACGTTTTCCTGTTATGTATCATATTTGGAATGGAAACTATCATTTTTTCATCAAAATATCTTTATACAAAAATATATATTCTTTATAAGACTTTGTGTAAATTAAAACAACATTATAACAGGTGTTGTTTACATCACAAAAACGATAGGCAAAGAAAACGAAAGTAGTTTTTTTTTTGAAGAAAAAACAATTGTATTTTGTTTAGACTTTCAATTGTTTACGGAGAATAAATATTCAGTAATGAATTTGGATGACAAAAAATCGGTTGGTAATGAATTAAAACAAATAAATAAAATATTAAATTAGTGATTCGATAAATAATGGGATTTGGAATAAAATAGAAAATGGTAAATGTTTATCAAATTTTATTGGAAATATTTATCGTCTTAATTATTTATTTTATTTATTAATTTATATATTTTTTATTTATTTTTTTTTAGAAAAAAATATGTTACGTTTGTTTTATGTGTTGCACTTCAAATATTTTATTAAGTTTTATTATATTATTCCTCCCCTTAAATATTTGCTAAGAATAATTAATTGATAAAAATAATATAAAAATAAATAATATAATCTTTAAAATAAATTTTTTGAGTTTTAAAGGCGGTGTTTTGAAAAGTAAATTTTATTGATCAAATCATTAAATAATTAAAAAAATTGATTAATTAAAATAATTGATTAATTAAAATAATTAATTAATATAAAAATTTTTAAATAATTTAATTAATAAAACGAAATGAGTAGTAAAAGGTTTATAGTAAATGATTTTTTATTAACTACTGAGGTATTAA
>JBBMKC010200352.1:0-14145 GCA_037834085.1 Bipalium vagum | reverse complement strand
AGTTGATTTTTAAAAAAGTTATGACTTCTTAAAGTATATGGTTATAAACCGCAATTACTCTTTTGGAAACCTAATAGAACGTCGTTTGTATATCTGTGAACAATTGCTTCAACGTCAAACACGAAAATATTTCTTGCATATAGACATAAATATTAATCATTTAGAAAAATGGCAACTCTATCTCATTAGTGAAATCAAAAAAAAATACTTCTTTATGATGAGTTGTATTATTATTGTATTTTGGATATTTATCCTATATACTTAATAAATCCTTTAATTCTTCTTTTCTTTTCCGTATGACGTTAAAATTTTGTGCTATCCTATCTACCTTTTTCCTCTCAATGTCATTTAGATAAAGTAGTTTTTCATGTTTGATTCGGAAATAGAATGTATAATATAAATTTATGTCTCACATTTTTCTAGCCCCTATGTCTGATACTAATTTCCATCATTTGATGTCAATATCATGCATAATGACGTCTTTTATCAAGCTTCGAGAACCCATAATATACGATTCTCTATGGATCTCGAAAATAAATAGTATCGTTTTCATTGAAGCCAAACATCGTTAATCCTTATTTGTTGATGTTCAATTTCTATATGAGATGAGATTAACATTTTTATTTTATTTTATTTCTGCAAATGATTTAAAATATATAATTTCCAAAACCTGAACCATGGTCTATCTGTTTTTGTGTTTTTGCTCAATTATTTTCTTGATGTCATCAAGATAAATTTGACAGGTCAAAGTACATCTGAACGATATGAACCTTGGCGAACCAAAAATTAAAAACTCCAACAATTTTTCCATCCAGAAATATTATTTTTAGATATATAAAGAATTATAAATAATATAATATAACGAATAATTGGTTTATTTGTTAATATGTTAACATATTTTTATTGCATTTAACTAGTACAATTTTCTAAAACGTTAAGTGAGAAATAAGGATTTTACATAAATAATTTATTACTTAAGATTATTATTATATATCAAGTAATATATCATTTATAATATTACTATTAATAAAATAAATAAATAAATAATAAAAACTAAAATATCTCACGTTCAGAATTAACCTAAAAATAGAGCATTGTTTTTATAATAAATTACGCTTGGGTCTGACAAGAAGGACCTGTTACAATGCAAGAGTACTTCACATAAAATTTGGGAAACCATTCTTCAGTTTCCATTGTAAATCAACTTGGTAAAAGGAGTCTTTATGTTGATGATTAAAGATAATGAGAAGTAATTTTCCTTGTCTGTCAACTGACGAAAATTGGAAGAGGTAAATAATTGTAAATTAGTATGGGAAAGAAAGAGGAAATTAAAACAAAATTGCAAATATTCATTAATAATAAGCTGAGCTACATTTTAACTGGATTTCCTTTCAATTGTAATAATTAAGAAATAATATAACATAATAAAATAATACAAAATAGTTAATTATTAATGCAAAATGCTAATTTGACAGGCAAAACGTAATCATAGACTTTTTAAAAATATTAAATACATTTCTTTTCCATTATGTTTTTAAATATATATATTAAAGGTTTTTGAGCTTGTAAAAAATGCATATTTGTTGAAATGTTGTTTTAAACAAACAAACATTTTTCTCTAAAATTTTTTACATCAATGAAGATAGATGGCTTCATATTTTGGATACGACACTTAATTAATTATTTAATTAGTAAATTCAGCTTTAATTTAATATTTATTAAATATATAAATATAAATGAATACGAGATCCACTGGAAATCTTTAATTGTAGAATAATAATTTAAAAATTGTAGAATATACTAAACTAATTTTTTAATAAAAAGGAAATTGTTGACTTGAAGTCTCATGACAAGAAGATATCACAACAATATTTGAATAAACAAAGAACATGGATATCCAAATCTACCATGGAATTAGTTGCACCAATGTTATTAACAAATCAAGCGATAATGATAATAATAATAATAATAATAATATTAGTATTAATAATAATATTATGAATAATTATAAATATTTATTACACCAGAACTTTTGTTATGGGATCCTTCGGAGAGAGTTTTGTTGCACTGGTTTGAAAAATATGGATTAAAATTTTTTTTTAATATTTTAATGTATTATTTTAAATGTTTTATTATTATTTATCAAAGTTTTTAATTTGATTTTAAGATATATTTATTATACTTATAAAAAAATTTTTTTATTTAAATTTTCTTATATTTTATAAATTTGACACAATGAAAATAAAACATAAAACTTTATTGAAAATACTGAAAATAATTGAGGTATAAATTTCATTTATATTCACTTAATGAGGATAAAATGTAAAGAAACCGATTTTGAACGTCAGATAATTACAGTTCAAAGAAAAAATTTAATTATTTATTAAAAAATTTAATATCCTTTTAAATTCATTTAATGGGGGTAAATTGTAACGTAATAGAATATTAAAAACAAAAAATAATTAGAATAATTAATAATAAATTTATTTATAAATAATAATTAAAGATATTTAAAATGTGAAAATAAGTAGAAAAACAATTGTACAAGCTTCTCGGCTTAAATAAGAATAAATTCTTTCTATTCATAATCTTACATTTACTAATGGAACGAATTTCTTTATTATTAATAGTTAAATTCAATTAGCTTATTATATGGATCATTTTTCCACATTATTACTTTTATTATAACCTCTTTTTTCTTTTGAAATCAAAAATTTGAATAAAAGTTAAAAATGGATTTCTCAATTATTAATAAGAATTGTAATCTAAGGAAATCTGTATATCTTGAAAGATAAATTACTGGATGCACAAGATCTGATTGAATTAATACGAGATACAATTATTATTATCATACTACTGATAGCGAGGAAAAGATCAAAAATACTAACTAACTGATAGTTTAATTATTGATGTTATTAAATGAATCCTGGTGAATCATTTCTAAAACGTTGGTCCAGACATTGAAATTCGAGAGCTCAGTAGGCTTAGTTCAATAAAGCGGTAGTTTGATATAAAGTGATTTTTACATATAAAGTAAAATATTCTTTGGATGGGCCCGAAAATTGCTTCTCTGGGGGCTGCCAGTTGAAAATAATGACTGTATTCCTCAATGACATCAACAAAAAAATGGATTACATTATGTGGTACATGGCTTTATCCAAAGATGGATATACTTCTTCCAATTGTAACGGTCAAATATAAGGACAATTTTAGACTACAAGATAACACCAATGCGCACAAGTCGAAAGTCACAAAACAATTTCTTATGTATAGTGACATTGAAATACTAAATTGACTATATCGTGGTCCGTACACATCCTTGATAAAAAATATATGTAAGTCTCTGAAAGATTTTGTATATTGAATAGAAGACTTCATAACAAAAAAATGTATGGCTTGAAATTAAGATGACACATGTTTCATGACAACATTACTGAAAGATTTCTTAATGTATTGATAGTCTTACATTGAATTATATTGAATAATATTGAATCAATGAAATAACTAAATTTGTGTTGTTAGTCATTCATAATAAATATATCTCATAAACTTGACTAAATAATTTCTTCATTTATTTAGTGTTTCTTAAATGAAAGATTATATCTCATAAACTATTATTTTATTTTACTATTGAAGGTGTTAGAAAAGTACTTTAAAATTTTACGTTTATGATTTAACAAAAATGAAAAGGATATATCCAAATTAACCAAATTTTAAAACAAAAGTGAACCCCAAAAACTGTGAAATGTAGTTTATTCACCTTCCATTAGGCAAGATACTTTATTTTTTCGTCAGAACTGTTGGAATTTTCAGAAAAATTAATGAATTCAGAAGAATAATTATAGTTTTTCTTGATTGGTTTCAATTTAGTTAACTGAGTTACTTGAGACCTTTTCTTGTCCTTCGGGAACGACACTTAAAACACAAAGGTCATTCTTATTTCCTAAACTTTACGTTTCTGTACTTTTAAAAGCCTTAGAACACCATAATAATCTTAGTATTATTTTCAGCACGTTCTTTACTTCAAATTATAAAAAATAGTACGGTGAACAAATAAAAACTTTCCCAAATATGGCAAAATATTGTACATGAAAACGGTTCTTATTTTAAATATAATAAATTATGTTTCATTGTTTTTTTCATATAATTGCACTATGGTTTGTGTGAATTTTGAATTCATGGAAACTTTTGATGCAACCTAATAAACTGTCTCAGTATTCCATTACTCTGAATTATTTTCCTTGGTAATTCAATTTGTAATGATTCAATTCTCGAAAAATTCCTACTTTATTATTCATTTTCAGATTGTTTTATTAATCCATGTTTAATGAGAAAATAATTAAGCATTGAATGCTCTTGAAATCTGGTTTATTTATTTATTATAATGATCGTACAGACATCAATTTTTCATTCTCTGTCAATCATATAAAGCAATATTGAGGAGAAGAATGTTCAGAGAATGCCAAATTTCTGAAACCTCAATATTCCTTGAAATAAAAGAGAGATTTAATAAACGTTTAATTGATGTATGAAGATAATCAAATAAATTGACATACTTTTCACGAGATTTGTCTCTTATTTTTATTTTGAGCTTATTCCCTTGTTTTTTCTTTGCGAATATTTATCTATTTTTTACAGCACAATTTTATATATCCTAATGTATTATTATTTTTTCAGAAAAATATAATTATAATATTTTAATTAATTTTTTAAAATTTTTTCTCAATGATATTTGAAAAAAATGGTTTGTTTAAAATTTTTTCACGTTTTAACTCATCAATTTGAAATACGGAAGAATAAGTCGATATAAAAATGTAGTAATAGTAATATTATTTTATTTTATTGTTATATTTATTTGGTTACATTTATTGTTACTTTTTGCATAGCAGCAAATATTATACATTATATTTTATATTAATATTTTTTATACTTGATTATATATACTGAAAATTTTGTTTATATATTTTATTCAGTAAATAAATTTATAAATTCAATTTTGTTATTAAATATATATTCTAAATTACTAATTTATGGTTTAGAATAATATCAGTTATTAATTACTTATTGAAAGCAAATTTACTAAACCAGGATTTTCTCTTTTATGCCTATTAATAACAGACTCACAGTTCTTTTAAAAAATAATAATATATTTATTTTGTAAAAGACCAATAATATTACTTTTAAATTATATAATGCTACTTAACAAAAATCACCAGGAAATTTAATTTCGTAAAATAAATTTAAAGTCGTAAAAATGTTTTTAATATAAATTAAACAAATTAAATAAAATATATTGTTTGATTTGTTACCCTTTTAAATTATATGAAACATAAACGTCCGTGTATGTTTACTGGAAACGTGCATATTTTTTATTATAAAATAAATTAAAAAATTAAAAAAGCCCATCAATGGAAAAGATGTTTTTTCCGAATTTAATATTCATTCAAGATTTAATTTGTTTTTGGACATTATTACATTACATAAAACTAAAAATTAAATTTCATCAAATTAAAAGTTACTTGAAAATCCTCTAATAATATGTTTAGTTTAACAAATTGTGGTTTTATAAATAAGAAAAATGACTTAACACTTTAAATTATGACTTATGAACAAAAATCAGCTTTTATGACGTCTATAAAAATTCAAGCTCTAACGATAACTGCAACGATCTGCTAATGAGTGGAACATTATAATTGTCCACGAAAATTTTCAAACCCAATAAAGGTTATTATATATTAAAGGCATTTGGTAGTCTGTTTCTAGAGTCGTTTATTACAGCTTTCTAAAATCTGATGAGACTATTACTCTGGAGAGGCGTGTTCGAAAAAAAGATATAATGCAAGAAAAGCTTCTACAACAACAACAACCAGTGATAGTCAATCGGAGAGATTCTCTATTGCTTCACGACCAAGGTAGACCACAAATATCAAACGTCACTAGACACTAACCCTATAAAAACCTTGATCATGTACCAAAGTCCCGAACCTGGTGTCCACAGACTTTTACCTATTCAAAAAGACTACTCAAAAATAAAGATGTGAAAATTATTCCGGATTTTTATGCAGATGGCATAAATATATTTATTTTGCGTTGGCATACGAGCATTGACAGCATTGGATCATACTTTGATTAATAAATTTTTGTTTGAACTAAGTTTTGAATTTTAAATTATTTGCTAAAAATGGTCATTACTAGGGCAATTTTTTTAAAAAGTTGTTTATTGTATTAAAATAGTCCGTTATACGCGGCAATCGCATAATGGCGTACATTATGGGAATCAAAATTTCGATCTTTGAGAACGATATGTTTAACAATAGAAAATCTTCTCTCCACAGAGCATGATGTTGGCTGACATAATTGAAGAAGAGCAAAAGTTGCATGTCGTACGTTCTCTCTATTGCTGTTGATAATTGCACTAAGATCGTTGTTTGATAAGCGCTTTTCAATATATGCTCTTATTGATCATCCTGGAAAAAGAGTTTGACTAGATCTTCTGCAGCTTCACAAATTTTATATTGAGTTTTCTCAGCTTTTACTATTAGTTTGCTTAAAATCTGGTATATTATTAGCTGAATAAGTTCTCCAACCAAATTGCTGTTTGATACAGATTGCTTTGCACGAGAAGTTGCATTGCTTTCAAAACTTTCCACAATATGCCGAACAGTAGGCAAATATTGTTCTAATATTGTTAATATCCCTTTCGTCAACAATAAGGGAAATATTTTTTCATCAATTAGATCCTTTACATGATTTTTTGCTTCAGATCCTAATTGTGACACTTGGGAGTGTCATAAAGACTCAGATGGACAATTATTTCCAAGGACTTTAAATAGTTTGGCAACTACTGGATGATTCAGTTTATCTAGCGGAATATCAGTCGCCATAAATGCTTTAGCTACTTCTGTTGTAAAGCTACATTTTGATATTGCCAAAAATGATTGAGTAGAATATGCTGCCGTCTTATTATTTTGCTTCCCAGATTGAGGCGGCTTTACAATGGCGTCGCACAATTTGCAGTACAGTTGCAGTACTTTTGCATCAATCTAACATTTAGCTAAATATTAACTAACTGACTCTTGTTTTTATTTTTTAAATGGTGTACTAATAGATAGGATTAAATTATAAGTTTATAATAAAGGAGTATATATATTATATAAGTATATAATAATCATATTATAAGGAGTGGTTCGAATAATTAGTTTACTTGAATTTTTTAAAACAAGGACCTCACACCTAAATTAACAATTATTAAATGTATTTAATTTAAAGTTTTTAAAAATTATTAAGTTACAGTTTTTTAAATATTTAAATAAATATTTTAAATAAATGTTTGTAAAATTTTAAAAAGTGAATAATTTAGTTTTAAAAAAAGATGAGGTCCCGGTTTGAAAAGTTTTTTAAGAAATCGGATTTAGTGAAATATATTATTATTGCCTTAATCTTGAATTATTATTTAAAATGACTACACAAGAATATAACTCATAATAAAAAGAGAAGAAAAAATTTAACTTTTTAAAACATATTTGTCTGAAAAGTCGTCAAAACTTTTTATTTTTTAATAAACTGAAAATGTAGGAGATTATAACAAAAGAATCTTCATATTTTTTGTTTTATGTTTCAGTCTCATCGAAATAATTCATTTTTAAAAAATCATTTTTAAGCTTTTAAACTATGAAAATATATTTTCTTCTTACAAAATAATAATATTAATAAATAAATTATCATTCATTCGGATAAAATGACTAAGAGAATATTATTAAAATTTAGGGTTAAACTATTAAAAGAATTATTTTCAAAAGTTGACAAAATCTTTCTCATTATTTGTTAATCCGTAAAATATTTGATAATCTTCATTGATTAATTCTAAAAGGAAAATATCGATTATTGAAATATAAAAGAGACAGCTTTTCATTGTTCTCCGAACATTTTAAATTCTTGATCCTAAATCGATCACTGATTTTAAAAATCGTTTTTTTTTTCAAAAAGGCTTTAAAGTAAGTAGAGAATATTAAATATTATTATATATATATATCAATTTATTTATTTATTATTTATAATTATATTTTTAAAATTATAAAAAATTATACTTTAATATTGTAAAATTCGTCTCAAATATTAATAATCAGTTATTTTTATATATTTATAAAACAGTAATTATAATTTATTAAATTTATTTTATTGAGAAAAAATATTTTTATATGTCAATCTAATACTTTATCAAAGCATTTCTAATATTTGGAATTTATTAAGATGTCTTGAGATAAAAATTCCTTTGGAATATACAAATAATATCACGCATGTTATAAATAATTAAAAGTATTTTAATTTTTTGGATTTTAACATAATAAATTATAGTAGAAATGGAATTTTATTAGAATTGAATTCTGGATAATGATAAAGCCAAAAATATAAATATAAAATAATTATTAAATATAAAATTATTAATACTACCAAAAAGAATTAGTAAAAATCACTAATTGATGAGTAAAAAATGTTTAAATATTTTTAAAAAATAATAGACATTTAATTAAAAAATTTTTTAATGAAATTTTATTAATAATTAATAAATGTATTTTAATATCAAAAAATATTATTTTTTTAATATATAAATCAACAATGTTGTTTCATTTTACCTTTATTTAGGCAATTTTTAAAATTGATTAAAAGTTGATTAGAAATCGAAAGATTATTATTGAAGTTGATCAACACTTCATTTTTTTGAACAATTATTTTTCACAAATATTTTCAATTAATTTACTAATATAAAATATTTTGGATTACAAAGAAGATGAAAAATTAAAATTAATCAAAATATGGACATGACTTTTTTTAATTAAAAATGTATTATAGACTTTAATTTTCTTTCACTAATAAGTGAAGTAAAACAAAAACTTGTTATGACTTATTAATTCCAAATATCAGTCCACCATTTTTTTTGGAATTATATATTTGATATTATACCAATATTTTATATATAATTAAAAAATAAATATTTTTAATATATAATTAGGAAAATAGTTTTTTTATAATTTATGAAAGTAGTTTCTTTTAAAATTATTAATTTTTTTTTCAATTTATTTATAATAAAATTTATTTAATTTAATATTATTTTGATTATTAATAATCCTAAGAGATTTATGGGTCAGGATCAATTTCAAATATTTAATGTTTATTTTTGTTTTTTGAAAAATAAATGTTTCTTGAAATTCAAATATTAAAACAAATAAACATTTATTATTATTTTGTATTTTTAAACTTAGGATTTTTTAAGTCAGAAGACAGTAAAGCTATAGGAAATTATGCCTTTTTCGATATCTATGCCGCTTTACAATGGATTTCCAATAATATCCATCGTTTTAATGGTGACTCTGACAATGTGACTATCCTGGGATATGGACACGGGGCTGCGTTAGCACATTTATTTGCATTATCGAAAATATTACAAGGTAGATGATTTCATATTTGTAAACTTTTATTATTTAGTTAAAATTTCTTTTAAAATAGTAAATATTCACTTCTACATTTTTAATTAATTTTATTTATTTTTCATTTTTTTGTAAATAGCAAGTTTTTAATTTTTTAAAAAGTACAAATGAAGAAGATAGAAGATAGTGGCAGCGAGGTGATTCTAGTATAAAAATATTTGATAATAATAGATTCAATATAATAATAAAAATATTCATTAAATAATTATTATAAATAGTTTACGGTAACACTATTTGTCAGAAATATTTATTTTATTCATAATATATCGATTTATTGCTTATATTTGGCAAACCGTCAATCTTTAATCAAAACTGAGAAGGTTACTTCTTTGTGACATTATTGAAACATTGTGGGCTTATCTGCGGCACGATCAAATAAAAGTTTTAGACTTACTTTCATTTCAATTTATAATAGGTGATGTAACAGATATTGTAGAAAGAATTTCAACTGGATTACTTAATATAAATATTAAAAAATAGTAACAAGAAATATCAAGTTAAATTATTATTATATATATGCCCCTAAGCTCACTAAGATATCTCTTTGATTCTCCTAAACTCTTAAAATGGTAATAAAATTTTGATCTATTAAACATGAAACCAAATAGTAAAAAGAACTCCAGTATCACTACCGGAACAGAAAAAAATCAATTTTGAAAGCACTTTTTAGAAAATCTGCAAAAATAATGCTCGAAACTTTATATGAATTTCGCATTTAAAACTATAGCAAAAATTAACCAATGCTTGAATATTTATTAGAAGTCTGGAAGTATTTTTCTCTAAATGGGAAAAATAATTTAATTTTGATTTAATCATTTTATAATTAATTATGAATTTTTTTGGCATTCGATCAAATAATAAAATAGAAAAAATGTATTAGTATTTATAATGAATTAATGATGTGTAAAATAAAGTAGTGTTGTAATGGAGATTGGCACGGTATTTATTAAGATAAGTAAATATTATTTAAATTTATTAATAAATTTTCAAATCATTTCATTAACTCGATTGAATTCTGAATTTATATAATAATGATAATAATATTATTAGGAAAAACTGATTGTGGAATTATAATTCATTGGGAAAGGATTAAAAAGATTTCAATTCATTTAATTTAAACATACAATAAATCAAATTCGTAAATAAATAAATTATCCAAATAAATAATTTATTTGATTTTTCCTTTCCTATTTATTTTATTTGATCGTTAAATGTCGTTTATTTATTTATATAATTTGATTGCTCAAATCCCAATGTTATCTGAATACTGAATATGTGGCTTGTTGAAACCCAAAGCTCAGTTTAGCTTTCATTAAACATATTCCACATTTTCATTGAAATTTATTCCACAGAAAGAGAATTCGTTCTAACATATTCAAATCATCGTACAGACTGAAAATCTTGGAGGATAATTTTATTTAACGAATTCTCAGAGAGGGTTGAAAATCAACCAAATTGTATTTTATAATAAAATCAGAATCTATTTGTATTTTCTATTGAAATACCGTCTTTATTTAGGGGCAGTGGGGCTGGAATATAAATTCATTTGAAATTCCTCTATCAATATTATTTCATAGAAGAAATCATTTTTACTTAAAGAAAATTGACATTATTGGTGATTTTGTTAAAAGACCTACTTATTACTGTCCATGAATTGTAAAATGAAAGTGATTTATAAGGGTTAATATATCAATTTATGGTTAAGGTTAAAATTAACATACTTTTTAAATATAAGACACTTTAAAAATGAGACATAATAATTTAATGATAATATTATTATTAAATCATAATATCACAATATCAAAGTCTTTATTTTCCTTATCAATAAATCATCATTTAAGGATAATAGTAAATTGAACATTTCAAATTTATATAAAGATTTCCTATTTAAACAAACGTTATATATATAAAAAATAAAAAAGTTTCTTATATTTAACCTTAACCTCATTGGATCAGTAAGTACCTGACCTGAAAAGAGGACTACACATATACATTTTTTGTTTAAAACATCTGACAAGCAACATGGAGATGTAGCATTTATCGATGTAGTCGCAATTTTCATAAAATCACGATTGTCAGATACTCAGGAGATTTTCAAAGGATTAATAAAAAGAGATGCTGTCGCTATCTTTATATCTTCTTGAGTTCTAATTTTTAATCCAGATAGATAATGCTTATGATCCTTAAACATACAGAAATTAAACCAAAGTCTGAGATCTCTTCAATTTGTGGTATCAATGTGCAATCGTAGACAAGTATTGTGATGTAGAAATGTTCTTTGTGTAGTATCTAATTGTGAAATTTCTGAATACGTATATTACTTTATCTATTTTGATGAAATTACAGTAGTACTTTTAATATATTGGTACCAAAACACTGATCTCATACTTGCTTACTCGATCTTAGCTTTTGATTGAGTAATTTTCACTCACCTGAAGATTACTTTGATTGTAACATCTTCAGAGATTTTGCAATTTCATTTTCAATAACAATGTTATAATCTTATCCCTAAAAACTTAGACATCATGTTAAGTAATTTTCCAACAGTTGATGTTTAAAACATTGGCACAAATCTCAAGCAAAATTCCAGTATGCAGGATCTTGGTTGATGTTGTTGACATTGTTAAGCCTATCAAATAGATTTTATACTGTTTTCTTTTCTGATGAAGATTAGAAACCTTCATTTCAGAAAAATGGCAACCTTGGGAAATTTAATTCTGTGCACATATGACCTGGTGATCTTAGTGATTTCCCTAATGTAACTTTGCAAAGACTCTCATATACTACTTGCACATTTCCTTTAGATCGTTTGGTCACAGGAGGATCAAAGTGAGGATAGCCTTTGATTCTTTTTCATCCATCATGAAATCTGGAATCCCAAATATACACATTCCTTTCTCTGAATGCATCTTTATAATAGAGATTTTGAATCATTTACAGTGGTTCTATTTTTACTCAGTTGAAAATAAAACGTGATATTTACGGGTAGCCGTATGGGATTTTGTAACAATTTCAATTAAATTTTATCGTTATAAATGACGTAAAGAATGAAAATGTTAAATGATCTTAACTATCTGGCACAAATACAGAGAAATTGTTCAAGGAAATTTCATTTATTTAACATGTCTCACTTTTCCAATGAGACAAATCCTGTAGCTAAAACAGATAATCCAGGCAATTTAAACTGTATCAGACAAAAATTATACCTATACCAGGAAATCAATTTATTTAAGAACCCTTTTGATATCAATATATAATATGAAATTCAAAACTTCCAGAATTTATGAATAATATTAAGAAAAATCTGTACAAATTAGAGTAATAGATTAAAACAAAGTACAAAATTAAGAAAGTACAATTTTTAAAATACATACTTTGGAATTTAGAAACCAATATTTTAGTACGATCGACTAAACGTTTTAGACTTACGTATTATTGATTTATAAAGGTGTGTTGGATATTAGTAAATATACAACCATAAAAGATTTTCAATCCAGGTTCATAACGGCCTCGCTTATTATAAATATTAACAATATTTTAAATAAAAAATTTATTTCCAACCATGATAAGATAAAATAGACTTTACCAAATAATTTTATCTTGAATTCATGCCTCTCGTTAAATTTAACTAAAAGATATTTTATCAATCAAAATATTAGAAATTTATCAGCTCCAAATGAAATGGATACTGACCTACTCAACTTATTATCATAATAATATGAGCAAAATACTTGAAGAAAAATTCATAACAATTAGAAATTACATAAGAGAGACATTAAGGAAAAGAGGTAAGAATAGTCTGAAAAGATCTTATCTAGAATAGGGTAATAAAGGAAATAGTCAATATAATATCTCATGATATAAACATTATTTAATTATTGATAAATAGTCTGAAGACATAAATGTTTTCCACGATATAAACAATATTCAGTTCGAAGACATTTTAGCTAAATGCCTTTTAGAAAAATAAAAAATATATTTATAATAATATTTGACTTCATTATTCGGTTAGAGGACGTTCACGTAAACCACAATTTACTTGTGGAGAAAACCTCTACTATTATTTCTTATTGATATTAATATTATGTATAAAAAACTGATTTTTCCTTCTCGTGGAATTGTTTACTGATTTTGTTATTATAATTCGCATAAAAAAACAATTGACGAAATAATTGCCAATTTTGTATTCTTAAAATCAACTTATGTAATCCTATATTGATTGAAGCTCTCGAGAAAGATAACTTAATTATTCAATGAATTTGCTGCTTTTTTAAGTGAGGTAAATTCTCACAGCTGAAACTTTTCCCTCAGAATCATCATTAAGTAGGATGAGTGCCTCGTATTTTATTCCAAATGGAATGTAATTTTATTTCAAAATAAATTTCGAAAAATATACGTTTTGTTCAGAATTATCCATTTTAATTAAATTTCTAAATTGAAAAATCCTTTGAGTATAGTTTTTAATTAATTTCTTTTTATATTAATATTAGAAGTGGTTTGCATTTTTTATTTTATCTTTTAGAAATTATCTGAAAAAATTCCACCAGTTATTTTAAGAGATTGAGCTTAATTATAATTAAAATATTTATCATTTATTATTATTATTATTATTATTATTATTATTATTATTATTATTATTATTATTATTATTATTATTATT
>JBBMKC010200341.1:0-14145 GCA_037834085.1 Bipalium vagum | reverse complement strand
ATTTTCGAGATTAGATCTCGCAGTAAGCGTCGCAGCAAACACTTACATTTATGTCAAAATAAACTTTCATCAATCTGGAATATAATTCCTTGATCACTTAATTTACAAGGATTTCCGGTGTAATGATTATCACAACATTTTCTTAGGTCATCATAAAACTAAATTAAATTAAATTAAAACTTTTTTTATCAACATCGACTTCTTTCTTTATGTTGGTTTCTTTTTCATCTATTGTCCATTTCCAAAGCAACTTCAAACCAGTACTTAAATGAAATCGATATCTCTCGAAAAGAGAACCTGTCCGTATGCTAATATATTTTTTATAATTGGCACACGTTGTTTCCGTTCACCTAAATGCTACGCCATCCTTATTTCTTGTACTTGGCTTGCATTGCATTGGCTTGGTACAGCATTTACATGGGAAACACTGTTTTAAAATACCTTTGGAAAAAGGTAATTAATAATTAAATCTGTTCGAGATTTTTCTGATAATAATGATGATGCATGTTTTTATGTATACAATGCAAATTATTAACATATTTATATACACCGTTTTTCATCTCTATTTTGACATTGTAAAGGTATAATTTCAAATTTTTAATTTTTCAAAGATTTAAGATTGTTACGATGGTAGTCTTCACAAACGAAGAAATAACAATATGAGAGATGCTTCATAAACATAGAACTGTTGTATATTAATAAATATAGCAAGAAACAGCAATAACAAGAAGTTATGGTTAGAATGAACCTCAGAAGCCATCAATTAATAGCCGACATAACTGAAAAAAGTTAATACCGAAAATAGAACTAAGTCGTTCATGCCCCTACACAATGAATGACAAAAATTTGAAAAAATAACAATGTACTTTTTTACTATTTTTTAAATCAGGAATTACATAACTTCTGAAACGAACTGTAACTTCAAATTAATTGTAACTATCATTTTATTTTTAATTTACTTATTTTATATTATTAGATTTCAATAAAAAGACGTTTAGAAAAATGTTTAATGATTTGAAATGAAACAAATCAATCTGACAATTCTTAATAAGGTAACCTCAAAATATTCTATTATAAAATTAGTTAACTAGTATTCTTAGAAATTGTGATTCACAAAAATTAAATTGAAAACTGAAGCTTAAGGATTTTCATTTAATAATATATGAAGGCCAATTTTTTATATAAAAATCTTAAGTGAAATTACCGTAAAAAGTCTTTAACTAAAATTAAAAAATAAAATCACTAGACAATTAGTGGTTTTTATTTTTGATAAAATTTATATTTTAATTTTAAACAATAATTTTTATAAAATTCTTAACAATAAACAATTACAAGATTAATTTTACCTTTTCCATAAATTAAATCCAAACGACGGTTTGTTTTAATTCACCATTGCTAGTGTAAACGAATGATTTTTGCAACATTTTAAAAATAGATGAAGCTGAAACGTTTTCTTGTGCGATATTTTCCACCGGGTGAATTAAATATAACAAGAAAAACCTGTTAATTGTTCTCATCTCCAGGAATAATACTGGAATACGAGCAGAGAGGTGAGCTGAAGACGAAGGCAATCGATTTGCTGGACTTGACTTCAGAGTAACTGTCTTAACAAAAAACTTATCACAATTGAAAGTTCTATTTTCCTCAGATCCAATCCCGAAAATGTCGTCGATCAGATCATGCAAATCGAGCATTTGGTGACAATAAAACGAAGGGATACAGTCATTGATCTGATTAAAACTCTGCAAGAGAAACTGTCAGCTCCTGTCGACAAGAATTACGGCCTGTTTAAGGTAGGCTCTTTCTGATGACTTGGAAAAGTTTTTATTTCATCTTTTTTGATCGTTCAGGTTTTGCGAGCGCATATTCTACCGCTTACAAATGTAACTTTCAACAAAAACGGCGACAGGTGATACGGCTTTTAACATCGATCGATCATTTAAGATTAGATCAATAATAATAATTATTAATCGATAAATGAAAAAATATGAAAAATAATAAAACAAAAATAGTAATAATAAATATAATAATCACTATTAATGATAACTGATACTAATAATAATCAAAAAGTAATAAAATTAATATAATATTGATCGATAAAAAATTAATTATAAATATTAATAAAAAATCAATAATATTAAATTATTGATTTATTTCAATATTAACATCGATTGATTTTTTAGTGAGCAAAAAATGTGTGATGAATTGGCACCCAGATTTGGATGAGCGGCGACGTTGAGATATAATCATTATATTTTGCGCTCAGTTGGAACAGGCGATAATTTCTGCCTTTTGTTCTTGATGGATTGATATCGATCTTAATTACCGTCGTCTCTATTGATTTAGTTCATAGTTTAATTTTTTTCTTTGGCTTCTTTCTTTTTCTTTCTCTCGTTTCCCCTCTTCATATCTACTCTCGTTGCTCGTTGTCTTTAGATCGATAATCTCAGCTAAAGGTGTAAAAAGTATTTGTTTTTTTTAATTAACTTTTTCTTGTCTTTTTTCATACTCTTGTGATGCTTGTTTCAATTTGTTGGGCTGAATATTCCTTTTATATTTTTCAAATTGTCGTTTTACAGCTACATTGGATTAAACATATTCTACACCTTTTATAATGTTCACAGTTTAAATAACGTGATGGGAGCAGTTAATTAAAAAAAAATTTAATCGATTTATGAAAATTAATATTTTATCTCATTTCCTTTTTATTCAAATCAACAATTATTTTTACTCTTATACATTAAAACATCATCATTGTTATAAATATTATTCGATCAATACAATCATCAATATTAACATCTATCGATTTAAATTCCATTAGTTTTATTATTTATTTTTCTGCCATAATAAATTTGAATATTCAAACGAATTTTAATTATGAAAAAACGGAATTTATAAATAAATAAAAATGCACTTAAATCTGTGCGCGTTTTTAAAATTAGTTTATTTTGTTTTTTTTAACATAAAGCACTTCAAAACAACTTTAAATATTTATTATAAATTTTTTATATATTATTTTAAATTTTATAATATTGCTGTTGGGCCAAGGAATAAGTAATTTCGTATTTTGGTTATATATTTAAATCACCAGAGAAAATAATTTTTTGAATGTCAATCAATGATATATTCTCCATCGGACTTGACAACTTGTGACCATATCTGTGATCATGCTTCAATGTCTTTGTGATAAAATCCGGATTTCTTTGAGTCGAACACCTTTTTAGGGTCGCACTAGATTTTGCCGTGGGAATGGGTTAGGGTTAGGACTCAACCATTGCTTATTTCTATTGTTGTTAACGAAGAGAATCAATATCCAATTATCAATCGGTCAAGAAATGGAACAGTTTGCAATCTGGAGAGTAGTGAAGCACAGATGGTGGTTCTTTGAATGAACAATGAAAAATCGAATATTGGGAAAATAATTTTTTCGTAAATCGTGAATTTTTTCATTACTTATCAATTTTATTGGGTTTTAATAATAATTGCTCTTTTGGGAAATCTTAAACAGCATTGAGATTCATTTTGATGAAAGGTAAAAGAAGAATAATAATAATTATACGAAAATAAAAATAATATAAATATAAATAAAATAATTATAACAGTAATAAGAAAAGATATTAATATAATTGTTATTATTATTATTAATATAGATTAATTAATTTTTATTAATAGTAAAAATCATAATAATAATAATAATTAAAAAAGATAATAATAGCAGCAATAACAAAAATTATAATTAATAATGTTTACTAAAAAAATTGATTATATTATAAAACGAATATCTCACTAAATTATGACAATACCAACAGATTCTTAACGGGTTCTTATGATCGGACATGCAAAGTGTGGGACACATCCCTAGGAACGACTATCTTTACGCTGGAGGGTCACAAGAACGTCGTGTACTCAATCGCGTACAACTTACCGTTTTCGGATAAAATCGTAACTGGTTCGTTCGACAAAACTGCAAAGATGTGGTCGGCAAACGACGGCAGTCTGTACCACACCTTCAAGGGGCACACAGCAGAAGTGGTCTGTGTTCAGTTCAATCCTAGTAGCACTTTAGTGGCGACGGGTAAAAATTAGTTCCACAATTTTAATAATAATAATAATAATTAATTATTTAAATTATAATTATAATTAATAATAATAATATTTTTTATTTCTGTTAATTTAGTTTAATTTAATTAAATCATTATTAATATTTTCGAAAAATGTGTATAAAATGAATCAATTTTTGAAAAGGATATTTTTTTCTAAATGAAAATGAAAAAAATCAAATTGGCTTGAGGAAATAGAAGACTTTTTCAAGTTGGAATAGTATTGATTATTTAGGAAAATATCAATACTGAACTATAATCAAAGGTTCTTTTTTGAAATGAGATAGACCTCAACCATCGATCATCGCTTTGCAGACCTCGACCAAGATGAATAGTTGTGGATAAAAAGTTCGTCTTGCCAATCTTCAAGACTCCCGTAGTCACAGAAAAGCATTTGGAACAGTTTGTTTGAGCAATATCGATTTCTGATGAAAGTGGTCTCCCCAAGACAATGGCTGTCAACAAACAACGAACTCATTTCACTCTATTGAAACTAATCCGTCAATGAGAACGTCGACTCTCTTTTGTTCTGTAATCACAGCAATTTCCATCAAACACAGTTTGCTCTAATTCTTGTCTAGTTCCATAAAATGAATTCTTTCAACAATCTATTTTTAATTTTATTATTATTAATATTATTAATTTGTTATTATTTTATTTCGTTTTATGTTAATATTTTTAAATTAAGTTTTTATAGCTTTATTATTTTAAATGATGTAAGATGTGTATGATTGATTCGTAGAATTTTATTGTTACAGTTTTGAAAAGTACAATAAATATAAATTCAAGAGTAATGGATATGCTAAAGAACATAAACATATCAGCATTTCATTTATGGACAGACAACAATCCATCTCTGTATGCTTTGTCAACCAGGACCCGTACTTTACTACAAAAGTTAGTACAGTTGGGAGCAGCATGGAGTACCAATTCATCCATGACTGCACGAAGACGCAATTCAAGTTGAGCAGCAGACTGTGGATGAAACTTGTTATTGAAAACTCGTCTTTTGATCTCTGCGTGTAGAGGTTCAATAGGACAACACTGAAGTACATTAGTTGAATTGTTGCACTTCTTCACTACAGGAATCGGTTTGTGTTCCAGATAACGAAGACTTAAAACTGCATAATGAGATGGCGCTTTGTATGACCAGAAAATGCAGTTTCATCCAGGGTAGTATTTTTCAATAAAAGGAACAAGTTTCTGTTGAAGACACTGGGTCTTGTAGTTTTAAGCATTTATTGACTTCCCCTGGGTCCAGATATAGTAGTCAGATATACCATGGACGGACATGGCATACCACAATCAAACTTTGAATGGGAATTTTGTGGCATTGTTGTAACTGCGTAAAATGCCGCCAGCAGCTGTTCCAGTGATCTTACACTGGGCCCCATTATCCTTTCTGTCATCAGATGTGCCTAATGTGTCAAATTCTTTCAACACCTTGTACGCAGAGTCAGGCTATGTCCACTACTGTGCAAAGCCTGAGGTAGTAGTCTGTCTTTCTTGCAGAGGTGAACAGATGAACCTAGAATTTTGTTTGCGATATCACGCGATGGCTTTGACTTTTTTATTCTGTAAATATATATTGATCATTATAAATTCGATTTATTTATATACAATATTAGCCAATAAATATGCAATTAAAACATAATCTATTAATATAATATGCATGGAACATATATGGTACAATGAAAGCAATAGTAAAATTCTACGAATCAATTATACACCTTATAGTTTTAATGTATTTTATATCTTTTATATTATATATATATATTTTAATATATTTTAATAATTTTTTATAATAATAATAATAATAATAATAATAATTATTATTATTATTATTATTATATTTCATTTTAATTTTTATATTTTTTATCAACTAATTTTCATTATTATTTATAATTTTGATGTTTTTTGTATTATTTTTATGAATAAATATTATCGATTATTATTATTTTATTATGATTAATTATTATTTTATAGTTACTTTTATTAATCTTGTTAGAGCATTTGTTATTATTTCTATTTTTATTATTTTTTAATATTCTTTTATAAAAATAATAATAATAATAATTATTATTGTTATTAAAATTTTTATTATTCTAATTTTCATATTAATATTAATATTTATTTTCTTTATGATTATTATCAGTATAAATATTATTAATTGTTATAATAACTATGTTCTTTCTCTGTAACGCCAAGTCTCTCGTTTATTTTAATTCGTCCTAAGAGTTGGAAAGTGAGAGAAATAATCTTCAGAAATGATAAAAGAAAAAAGACAAAACTTGGAAATATGATAATAAAACAAGAGGGAAAAAAGGCAGATAGAGGGAAAGAGAGCGAAAACGTGTTAAGCTGAAATATTGTGTTTTTGTTTGCTCAGGTGGAATGGACACGCTGGCCATGTTGTGGGACGTCGAATCGGGAAAGTGCGTCAGCAACTTGCAGGGGCACACGGCCGAGGTCATTTCTTTGCAGTTCGGCCAGGCGCAAAATGGGAAGAACCTGATCACGGGCTCATTTGACCACACCGTCATTTTGTGGGACGTCCACAACGGGCGACGCGTCAACCAGCTGATCGGACACGATGCCGAGATCTCGGCAGCCGTTTTCAGCTTCGACGGAACTTATGTTGCCACTGCTTCTATGGATAAATCAATAAAGGCAAAATTTCCTTTTTTCTGTTTTTGTTTCTCTCCATTTTCCTTTGCTTTGTTATCGATCCCATGATCGCCCAGGATCCAAATTATCGATCTCCGTTTAGATTTGGGATTTGCGAATGGGTGCCCGAGATCTCTACACGCTCAGCGGCCACACGGATGAAGTGCTCGATGTCGTTTTCGACAACGTCGGTCGACAAATCGCTTCGGCCGGTGCCGATAACACAGTCCGTTTGTGGAACGTTAGCGACTTCTCCAAACCCGTTCACATTTTCAAGGGACACGAAGCAGAAGTCAGCAAAGTGCGGCTTTTATTTCTGTTTTTTTGTTTGTTTTTTTACTTTTTGATTTGCACTTTGCTTAATTTTTACATTTTCTATGATAAATAAAAATTAATTGAAAAAAAAAATAATAAAAGTAAAGTAAAAAAAATATAATAAAATAGTAATGAAAAATGTTTTGTGAATTTTAAAAATCAATTCTGAAAAATCTGAATAAAAATATCGATCCAATTTCCTCCGTGTCCTTCGTTGTGCACATTTCACATTGGTTTCCAGGTAACCTTCAACCCCCAAGGAACGATTTTGTTATCCGCCAGTGCCGACAAAAGTGCCAGAACGTGGAATACGGCCACGGGGAAAGTGATGCAAGTGCTGGAGGGCCACACCGATGAGATTTTCAGCTGTGCCTTCAATTACGATGGCAGCAAAATTATCACCGGTTCCAAGGACAACACCTGCCGAATCTGGCAATGATTTCTCCAGCCAGACGAAAGTGCCATAAATAATAATAACATTAAATTAAAAATAATATATAACATTAAGAATAATGATAATTGCTGTAAATTATTGACCCTGTTTGTGTCGATTTCTATTGATCAGTGTTTTCGAGAATTTTTGATAAAAGTAAAATGAAAGTGTAATGACATTGAAATTTCGAAACGTTTCTCTTTTCCTCCTCCTCATGATTTATGAAAAATAATAATCATAATAATATTATAAATAAAATATATTTATTTCCAAAAAATAATAAGTAAAGTTATCATAAAAAGATAATAAAGTAATTAAAATAATAAAGTAATATTATATAGCAATAAAATTTAATACTAAATAAAAAAAATTAAAAAATTATTAAAAATGTTAATGATATAATGAAGAAATATTAATAATAACAAGAATAATGAAAATATTTATTCAAAAATAATGAGATTCAATATTAATGGTGAAATTTAATTAAGTATTTTATGATTATATTTAAGAAAATATTAAAAAATTTTAATATTAAATATTGTGTTAAATATTAAAATAACAGTTGGAATTTAAGATCTATCTTTCCACTCACTAATGATTGGTGTAATGATGAAAGAAAAATAATAATAATGTTAAGGATGGTTAACACAAATATCAAATGTCCCAGCAACAGCCAAATCATGTTTTTTGAAATCAGGTATCTTCAATCATCATTCGTAACCAATTTAAAACCATAAAATATAAACATAAAACGAATTAAAATCAATAACAATAAAAATGCATCCATAGTTGAATAAATGAGTGAAATCAAATAATAAAATCGAAATATAAACCAGTACCAATAGTTCAAAATTATTACATAAAATAATAATATCTGCACTCATTTCTGCCACGTGTGCTACAAATTATTTAAAATGTCCTTTCATAAACATAAATATAAATTCCACAGACTTTGATTTCTTGTGAATACGAGTTCATCGTATCGAAGATATCTTACCGGTTGTAAAATCAGACAACGCACGACAAGATAATTTTTTTTAACTATATTACTTTTGTGAAGGAGTCAAACCAATGGAATTGACTGTGCATTTCCAGTAATGTCTGCTGTTTTGTATATTTGTTGGGTTCACCAGAGACACAACTCTGAAAAATCGCAGTAGATTCTGAACGATAAAATAATAATAATAAAATATTACTAATTATAAAAGAATTTTTAATTAATATTAATAATGATTTTACAAAAAATTATCCAATTTCGCCATAGAAATTGTGACAGACCGCAATTAGGAGCAAAGTTCAGTGGAAATCGGTCAATACGATATCACTTAATACGATTTTCTGGATATTACGATATAATTAGTCGGACCATTTTTAATAATATGTAATTTTGATATATATAAGCATCGCTTAATACGATAAATCATTTATTAAGTTTGAAATTAAAGCTTATTTAATTTTTTTATTATCGCTTAATGCAATATATTACATTTAATTTGTTTAAATTTCCACAGAAATAAAAAAAATTTAAAAATAAATAATGAAAATATAAAAAATAAATACTAAAAAAAGAATTATGTTTAAAAACTAAAATCAGCTTTTTATATGATTTAAAAACTATGAAACAATCGGAAGTAGTAAAAAAAAATCTCAATCTACTGTGAAAACCATCAAATGCAATGACATCAAGATTCGAGAAATGTTGTTTCGCAATGAGAAAGATACAGTGATGCGACGTCGAAGTTGTACCGCTGTTGAACTGAATAATGCTCTGCTTATGTGGTTTAAAGAGAGACATGATCAAAATTGCATGATATCTGACCCGTTACTACTGGAAAAGGCTATGAAATTTAGTGTTTAAATGATTTTGAGTTATAAGCCAGATGCATCATGGATTAAAAGGTGGAAAAAACAGCACAATATTAATTACAAGTGCATTATAGGAGAAAAAGCAAGTGCTGAGATTTTTACAGCTCATTCTTACATTGTCATCGCATTACCGAAGTTAGTTATCGGATATGATGTTTGAAATATATATATAACGCAGATGAGACTGCATTAGTTTAAAAAGGCATTACCCGATGGAACATTAAATTTTCAAAAAATAGATCCAGTACCTGGTTATAAAAATTCAAAAGACAGGTTAACTATACTGATTTTGACGAATGCAGATGGTTCGGATAGAAAATATAAAAAGTTTTGCGGACTTTTAACTAATAAATGATTGAAAATCGATTGTATCACTTCTTATTCTTTCAATTACACAATACATGTTATTTGAATGAAATAATTACACTTCTGTTAATACGATATATTGCTTGGAACGATGATTTTTGGAAGTCCCGATAACATCGTATTAACCGAAGTACATTGTAATAATTATAGAATGTTTATTTATATTCGATAATAGTCATTCCCATGCTTAAAGATTGGCGGTCGTTGTCCAATCTGCAAAAGAAAGAGTCTTCTACGGACTGGTTCAGAAAGAATTATTTTTGAGGAAGAACAAATTGTTCTTTTCTAAATATTTCTAAATCTCATTTTACTTCAAAAAATTCCAAGTTTTGTTAAATGCTTATTTTCAATACGAGACAGGATTATATAATAGATCTATCTGAAGTGCCGGGGAATCATTATTTTATAGTTGAGAGCCTTATTTTTGTTGATTCTTATTTCTTCGTATTTTAACATTATCTTTATGGAGTATCGCTTGGAGCCACTGACTCTATCTCATCGACAATCTGGATCGTGCCCCTACACGAGACAGCAATTATTTTATGTCAATTGTATCTCTAGCTTTGATTATCTTTTAAAATTTTGTAATTCTTTTTAAGAAAATGTAATTCCCCTTTTATGATTTTGTAAAATTAGAAAGGAAATGTTTTGTGAATTTCTTTTAAAGTGAAAATTATTTTATTCAATTCAAAAAGAAAATTTATTTAACCCAGAATTAGAATTGAAAGTAGAACTTGATTTGGAATTGTTTCTCCAAAAGTGTAATCAATATTAAAAAGCTAAAACAACTTTATTTTCTAATTTAAAATAGAAAAATCATTTTGAAATGTTGAATAATAAAGGTAACAATTTTAATGAATTACCAGAAAAATATTCAATTAATAAAGAAAAAATTAAAGTAAAAAAAACTAATATACACACGGTTAAGTCCACTCCTTTGTCCAGATTTGTTTTATTATTTCAATTTAATTATCAAGGTCATAAATATAAAAAATGAGGACTTAAAGAAATTTTTAAAATATACCAAGATATGAAAAAATCTTTTACCTCCTAGTAATCGTAATAAATAAAAATTCCTAGAATAAAATTAAGAAAATAAGAAAATAAATCGAACTAAAGACTAATTGACCTTGATAATTAAATTGAAATAATAAAACAAATATGAGTAAAGGAATGAACTTGACCTTAAAAATGAATATAAATCTGATATCTTAAAAAATGATTTTTTAAATTTACAATCAATAACGATCAATTATTGATTTCCTAATATTGGTTTTAATATTATTCATATTTCTATTTCCTTTCATTATATCACATTACATTATAAAAATATTTTAAAATGGGAATTATTAAACTTTATAAGTTAAAATTTCTTTATCATTTTTGTTCAGATATAAAAAAAACTGAATGAAAGAAAAAGAAATAAATGGTTTAAGAAATGCTAAAAATTGAAAAGAAATTAAAATTAAAAATAGCGAAATATTTCCAGTTGGAGAAATGAAAGCAAAGCATAATCAGAACAATTACCTTCATTTCACTCATTAAATTTCAGCTGGTCTCTAAATAAGGCTGGTGTAACATTACCAATCTTCACTGTGTATGTTAAACATTGCAATCACTGGTCATAATTTATTTATATTATAATAATAATACATAACTGTTTTCGTAAACTAAATGATTATTAATTAATTTCTTCGTAATGATTTATTATTATTATTATTATTAATTATTAATACTATTATTAATACTATTATTAATACTATTATTAATACTATTATTAATACTATTATTAATACTATTATTATTATTAATTATTAATACTATTATTATTATTATTAGTATTATTTTGATGCTCTGATATTTATCATTTAATTTCGTCTGGTGTCTAGATAATAATATTCGGATGTTCTGAATCTTCATTGTATACATTTTACATTACATGCACAGGTCACACTTTATTTATATTACATTAATAATAATAATGATAATAATAGTAATAATGATAAAACATAAAGACTTTCGTAAATTGGACCATTTGTACGGCTTAATTGTTTTATAAGGAAGATGGTGATCGCAAAATTCGTCGAGGGTTTACTTATATTAATTTTGTAATATTAATTTTTATTTTCCAAATCATATTCGGTCTGATGAGTTTCCCTTCAGGTTGGCCGCTGAGAGCATCCATGGAGGATTCTTAGGAATTGACGTCTCTCACAACAATGGAAACATAAATTGGGCAAGAGTCCGTGCATCGGGGATCAGAGTCGCTTTCATGAAGGCTACGGAATCATCGAGCTTCCGAGACCCATTGTTCAAAAACAATTGGAACATGGCCATGAGATTTGGTATACGTATAGGAGCCTACCATTTTTATAATCCTACCGTACCGTTTTCAAACCAATGTGCCAATTTTGCCCAGACATTAGAACAAGTGACCATTAATGGTTCCGTGTTCGGCTTGGCTGTTGACGTTGAAAAGCCGTTTCCCAGCAACGGTTTGAAATACTCGGACGGTGTCTATAATTTCATCCAGTGCGTCAGGAAGCGATATAGTCGGATCCCTTTCTATGTCTACACGTATGCATCATTCTGGAACAAATACATATCCTGGGGGGCCCATGACTTTAGTCGATATTATCTTTGGGTCGCTCATTACGGTGTACCAAGGCCTAATGTCCCGAGGAATTGGACAAGCTGGAAGATCTGGCAGTTTTCCTCCAAGGGAAAAGTCCCAGGAATCAATGGCTTCGTTGACCTTAACCACTTCAATTAAAGCCCACTGACTCACTTTTAATTTGATATTTTAGGACAATATAGTCTTAGGACAAAACAGTCTTGTCAATTGTAGCGATAGATTTTGCCTCTTTAAAACAAAAAAATCTTGATGAAAATTTTGAATATGATTAAACAAGAATGTTTTTATTTTTTCTTTCCTCATACTTCATGATCAAGACGGGGTGCTTTGAAAAGTTTGGAAACTGAAAAGAATAAAACCTCATTACTTTCTTACAAAATCTCCTTTAGCCCAACACATTTAGTTCATTGTTTTCCTAGCAATTGGATACCGTGGTTGTCATGACTTTTATCAGAGCTTGATTGTCATGACAATGTTTTCCAGATATGAATTATTTTCAGTTTTGGGACAAAAAATAAGTCTGATGGTATCAAATTGGGTTAGTTATCATTTAATGTTGCTACTGTCAAAAAGCTTTTGTGAGCGGTTGCATTGTCTTGAAGAAAAATTAATTTTTTCTTTTGCAAACCTGATCGTTTTCTGGGTTTTCTTTCATCCATTTTGTTCAATAATTACTTACACAATAGTTAGAGTTGACCGTTTTCTCTTTCTCAAGGTAATTTAATAATTAGATTCCTTTGCAACCAGAAATGCAGACGACCTAACCTTCACTGCTGATGAAACCACCTTGGGTTTTTTGGTGCAACTGAACCAGCTTCTATTCACTGTTTGGATCGTGCTGTTGTGACTGGCGTGTATAGGTGGATCCTGATTTCATCCATAGAAAGTAAACGGCTCATAAGATCAACTTTATTATGATCAAATCAACCTAGATATTCAAATGTACTTTTCATAGATTTTTAGGAGACTGTTTAGGTGATGACCTTGCACATAGCCTTTTCATATTTAAATCTTCATCAAAATATGTCAAAAGTGATAAACTGAAATGTTTGTAGCATGACCTATTTCTCTTATTTTATCTGACCATCATACAACATCGTACCATGTACTTGAATGATCTGTGGTGTTATTGTAGGTTTTGAGCGTTCACTGTGTCAAAGCTACCACGTCAAAGCTACAGAGCTCATCTGTGAACTGTTGAATAAGAAGGAGCACTTTCTTTTAATACTTCGACCATCTCTGTATGGATATTTGTTATAAATAATTATTCCAGAACAAAGAATTTCATGATCCTTCAATTTTCAAATTTTTCCATTGGTCAAATTAAAATATTTAATTTAAACAAATTACTTTACAAAAATGTATGGTGGTTGAGGAACGAGTAAAAATCCAAATTAATCAATTTTTGCTTTTTTCAGATGGGATTTGCGGATTGGGGGATTATCATGCAAGAGCCACAGTTCAGTCTTTCCTGTTTTTTCGCTGTTTTTTCTCTTACTTCCTTTTTATGTTGTGCATAATATTCTGAATTGATTTAATTACTTACCTAATGAAATCAATTATATAAAGTACACCGACATAAAGTACAATTTTTGAATAATTCTTAATTTTAAATACTGTACTACTTGGAACATATCTATTGGGTTGTCCGGAAAGTTCGTGCGTTTTTTACATGAATCGTTTTGACCTTAATTTTGAGGCACTTAAACAAATCAGAAATATATAATTTATATATCGTTCGAAAGCTGAAACATTGTACATCT
>JBBMKC010200330.1:0-14146 GCA_037834085.1 Bipalium vagum | reverse complement strand
ATTATTATTTATGCATTATTTATCATTTTTATTATTTATTTTTCCCCGGGGGGGTGTCTTGGTAAACCCAACAAATTCAATCAGTCAAATATCTCTTTCTAAATTCAAATTGTCCAACATCTCTTTCAATTTTAAATTTCTTCTACTTAACTTAACTTCTAAGCTATTCAATTTCCGAGGTCTGATTATATTCTCATTTTTGGGTCAATCAGGATATTAGCTCTGATAACTCAGAATAATAATCTTGAATTAATTGAATTCCAAGATAGAATGAAGCGATATGATTCTGCATTGTTTAACAGATTTAAACTTCGATAATTTTTGAATAGAACTGATGATATCAAGGGTCTACCAAAAAAAGGATATCTTAGAATAGTTATCCTAGTACATCAATCAAATAATGATTGAAAGACGCATATAAGCATACTACAGTGAATTATACAGAAGATTTGGTTTTTAAACTTCAGAATGATAATTATTGTCAAAGTCTTAGTAATAGTTTATGCAAAGGTAGCGGATATAGTGAAATACTTAAATTGAGATAATGACTATTATAAGTGATTTTATCACTGAAAAATCTGACATTATAAACCAACATCCACAAGCTTTAGATATTAATACGATACAACTATAAAGTTCTGTTAAAAATTTCAATTTTGTTTTACCGATGTGTAAACTTATTTTTAAAGTAATGTAATTTTATTATTCATCATAGATTTTATTTTTGTGCTTTTGAAATCACGTCTTCTAAGAATTGTGGGACAACACAAATTTTAGAAGGTTGTGGGTAGCGTAAGTTTCAGTAAGTAGTATGTAATGAGTCTGTCTATCAGAGTATCTATTTAGGACATGGTAGATTTATTATTTAATATACCGATAATACAAAATATCTATAAGTTATCTGTAACACATAAATGTCAGTTACAATAAAACTATAATTTTTCTGTGTAAATATCATATGAATGAAGTACTAAAATATAAAAAGTCAAGATATCTATTATTTATGCTCAAATCAAATATTTGTGTTTTTTGCCGATATTTTTTAAAATATTAATTGTGAGATAATTGCGGTCAGAGCAGTCCATGTGTATGTGAAAAGTCCTCCGTTTGAATCCCGGTATCCGAGATTAATTTTCAACTAACATTAATAATCTCTTGATATTTAAAATAATAACTGACTCATTTATTATTAATAATAATATTATTATAAATACTAATAATTTTATAACTTTATGAACACATTTATCAAGTGATTATTGATAGATAATTTATCAAAAAATAATGAAGCATTGCGTCACTTATACGGATATATTTTCAAATAAAATAAAAAAAAATCAAGTTAGAAAAGGATGAATAATAATGTAAAAATCTTGTAATTGTCAAAAGATATAGAATATGATTTGTTTATCAATATTTTATACAGGAACTGTTTTCAATTTATTTTTAGGATGAGCTCTTAGGGTCTGATAGAAGCTTTGGACATATGTGAATATACATTTCCAGTCCGGTCTCTCCATAAGTAACATGTCATCAACGTCTAACAAGGGACAAATATCAGCATATTTTCTGAAGAAAATATAAAAATAAAAACCTCGAAAAAAATGATTACTCTGCAGTGTTAAAGGCTAACTCGAGATTTTCTTTACGATTTATTTTGTTTAGTTTAGAAAAATCAAAACTCTCTGGATAAAAATGATGAATTAAGGCACAGAATGCTAGACCATCAGTCCAACTGGAAGATAAATTTTCTACGTGTACCCCCTAATACAAAATTATAAAATTTCTTAAAATAAAATATTTCTAACATATTTTTGATATTCTTCAGTATTCAGTTTACAGAATGTGAGAATTATATCTTTACTTGAGGTGGCAGATCGATTCAGTCTTCTTGTTAAGTTTGGTCTATTAAAATTTATGAAAATAAAAATAGGATGGGAAAGAATTACTTTGGAGGATTATTCACTGCAAATTCTGAAATGAGACAATAAATATTTAATAAAAAAGTGATTTAATAAATAAAATGATGCCATTATTCAAGGTTTTGATATTTAACCAGCTGACAAGTAATTTTATTATTATCTTGGTAATTTTTAAACAAACAAAATTCCAATGAAGAGAAAAATTAAAAATATACTGAATTTATTTTTATATATAAAATAATTACTGAAATGATGTTATATTATTTCCTAATTTATGAATGTTACTTTTTTCCTCTGATGAAATATGAAACTTTTAACTAAAAATTCTCTAACTACTAACTTCGTTAATATCATGTTCGTTTGATTTAAAATACTACAAAAGTCTATCATTTGTTGAATCAAAAAACCCAATAAAAACCCTATCTCAGTTCACACCAAAGTGAATCAAAACAATCAGAGAAAAAATTTAATAAAATCATAACAATTAACAATAAAACAACCAATAATCACAAAGATCATAATACCGAAATACTAAAAAAATACTGAAATATCAATCGAATATCAATTAGATCAAATGTTGAAATGTTAATCAAATGCTAATCGAATGTTAATAAAATATAATAAAAATAAAATGTCAATTATGTAAATATCAATTGAATTAGAGCTAGAGTTAACACAAAAAAAGAGAACAATCTCACTTCTAGGCGACAATGGGTCTCCAGGTCGTCCGTTGGCCCTGTTCGGTCACCTAGGGATTCTCAAACTCGATGGGTTCCATTATAAAATCCAGTTGCAAATTGGCCATGATAATAACAATGTTTCGATAATAACAATAAAATCCTCTGATTTGTCCCTAAAAGGATCTTCTCCACGATAATCATTCTTATAATCTTCTTCAAGAAAATAATAATCTTGATAATCTTCTTCCTCGTCAAAAAAAGAATCTTTTCTTAAAAAGCAACAAAAGTCTTTGTGCAATCTTTTTTGGACAAATTTCTAAATGAGTCTACAACTACCAATCTTTACATTTGGAAGGCTATTTCCTCTAATAGCCCATTAATTCTAATATTTATTTTTTTAATATATCATCGGCGAGATAAAATTACTTTTATTATAAAAATACTATTAATAATAAATCATTTTCCCGACGACGAAATATAATTATTTTTATTATTATTAAATCTTTTTCATTATCTCGACGGCGAGATAATATTTTAATAAATTAATATTAATTTTTCCCCTAAAAGCACATCTCTTACTTAAAACTTAGTTAATTATTATTAGTGATCTCCAAGCCTAGGGTTCGTGCCTTTGGCGAACCAAGCATAAAAATTAACTAATTTAATAATTAAATATAATGATCAGTTTTAAGAGTTTTGAAGTTTTTTAAAATTTGGTTTTTTGGTTAATAGATGATAATAATTTTAATAAACTTATTTATTTTACAAGTCTTGTCTAATCATTTATTGGAATTCATTTTTGACTTTGATATAATCTTTTAGAGTGATATTATTTTATCTTAATCATTAAAAAGTAAGAGGCTAAAATCTTTAACCAACTTTATAGAGTACGTTCGTTCAACAAATATGCTTGTGACCAAGTTTAAATTCATATAAGAAAATTACAAGTAATTGTTTATTGTCCATATTACCTTATAAAATTCATAACGACTTAAAAGAAAATTAACCAATGAAGAAATATATCGGAAATCGAACATTTTAAAATAATATATAATTTAAAGTAAAACAATACAGCTGTTATACCAAAATAACGTAAAAATAAATGAGATTTATAAAAGCAAATAATAAATTTTATACAAGCTTACATAAAAAAACCCTTGGTGGTTTATAATCTTCTTCACAATTTTCACTATCTTTACCATATAAATAAAATATGTATGCTTATCTCTATATGTATGCCATCGAAGCATAAGTCAAACCTTCGAAGGAAGCAAATCTTTCACAATCAAAATATAATTATATCATACAGTTTTGAGATTGATTGTAATTAAAGTTGTTTTGACCTAAATAAATAAACATAGACATTGACACTGTTTTGTTGTCATAACACGATTCTAAACTTTTACTTTGACCATTGAATCTATTTTGAAACCGACTTAATGACAAATGAAAAATACAAAAACCCTCGTTAGTAGTTATACCAAAATTCGATCAGATAAAAAATTATTATTATTCATAAAATAACCCTTACCCTCGCAAGTGTTATTTGCGGGAACAACAAACTTTTGAATGGCCGATTTATATCCTGAAAGTAACTCTTCACCAAAAACTGTTTTATGTCTATTCGTTTTGTTTTTGTTTATTGCAAACGTGGGCCTCTCTAAAGTGAATTTTACCAATTATTTTTTCGGAAGAATATTTCATTATACTCATAACATCTTTCAATGGAGGAACTGGGGTCTCAATTTTGGCTAAAAATGAAATAAAATGAATGAATTATTATTTTATTTTTATTTATTAAGTTAACTCAATACCTTTCTCCAATTTCTCTTCAGTTTTCTCTGTTATGATAAAACTGGGTTCTGTACTCATCTACAAATGTATAAGTTTTAATAATTTCTCCATCAAAACTTACTACGTTTCTATTGACAACAAGCCTGAATTTGATATTGTCCTTTTTCAGTCTCTGAGAATGGATAGTGATCCTGTAAACACCATTCTGGTCAGGTAAGACCCTTTGCAAACACAATATTGCCTCTGCTCCATTAAAATGTGCTGAAATTTTCTCATTGTCTGATATGTTCAAATCCCGATCATTAAATTGCCAGAAGAATTTTGCAGAATTCAATATTCTAAATGGCAGAATCCATATGAATTTTACGGAATCATTTATTTTCACTATTGCTTTTTCGATGGTCTTCGCAGAAAGTTCATCTAAGAAAAGAAAACATTAATATATACCAAAATGTTGTGTCGAATTGATACCGTATGTCAAAGTTTTCCATTCTGTTTCAGTGATTCTTAAAATCTGATATCATGAGAAAAAGAATTTTGAATAATTACCTTTCTTTTTGGGGGACACTTATAGTGCTGCTTGGTGTAGAAATAATGTTCAGCTTATGATTAGAGTTCACTTGATCTAAATGATGATCAATCAATTATAGACATTTCAAAAGTGCTAAGAAGGCTGTCAATCAACAATTTCGGAAGCTTTGAAGCACTTATTTAGTGCTGCATCTGTTTATAAGAAACAAACAGGGTCTTAACAACATTGTAAGAAGTTTTACAATTATCAAGCCATTCGAGATAGGAACACAGGTTGTGACTATTTATTTAATTTATAATATTTAATAGGTTTAATTGATAAAAATTTTAAATGTTTATATTGGATTGGCAAGAAAGTAATGGTCGATTGTTTTGGAAAAAAAAGACATTGTGAATTTTCCAATATTATCAAGGATCTGTTGACATCGGCCAGGAAACATAAATTGCTCGTTCAAAAAAACATCTTGGATTTATCTGCAAAAACTTGCAATACGTTGGATTTGACTTCATGTCTATTAGTAAAAATTTTACCATTAAAGTCTTGAGCTTAGCGAAATAAATGGTAATTGGAAGAGACAAGATCTGTTGACGTCGCAATACATCTCAACCAAGATTCAAAAATTTTTGCCGAATGGCCAAAGAAATGTGTGGTTTTACATTGTCACGATGAAAAAAAAATCCTTTGGGGTTTGGTAATTTTTGGGCCTTCTATTTAGATTTCCGTGTTAAATTTTCCAACTGATCAATATCAGAAATAACCTTTTGCTCACTGGACAAAATTTCTAAATACATGATTTCTTGATAATCTCGTCAAACATATAGTATAAATTTCTTTAGATGATTATAAGCTTTGGACAACTTCTGCACTACCTCCTCTGACTTTCACCATGATCTTTTTCCGGTGAACATTGTAATAGCAAGTAAATTTTCAACATCCGATACCAGTTCTTCAAAAATGGGCAGATTTGTTGTATTTGATAAGCAAATCGCAATTTTCAAAAAGTTGTCTAATTTGAATTTTCTTAAATTGATAAGAAATTCATAAATCCAGTTTTTTCACATAGCCCATATGTTTGATATGGCTTTCGATGGTTGAATCTGAGCTTCCTTGCAATACCATACATTTTTGTGACTATTTTCATTGATTAAGTCATATATTTCGTCATTGACATATAGTGGACGGTTAGGTTGTTGCTTATCTTTGAGTGAAAAATCATCCCTTCGGAATTTCTCGAATCAATTCCGACATTGGCGTTCTTTTAATCTTTGCCATACACTTTGAATGTTTTTTTTTATAACTTGTGACACATTTTTCCTTTCCTATAACAGAGATTTAAAATATGCCTCAAGTGCGTAGTGAAATATTCCATACTAAATCTGACAAATGAAAAACGAAGCAAAGCAATCTTTTAAATTAACTTATTGTTTGAAATTTGAACATCGAATATCTTTATATATCATTATTTAATCAATAATTATTTTATTTCCAATATTGTATCTATGAAAATAAATATCTATGAAAAATCTACAATTATTTTCTTGGCAACCCAAAAATTTATTAGGTAAGCGAGAAAGTTTGTGCGCATTTTGTATATACATAGAATAACGATATATAAATGACTATATAAAGAATTTTATATAAAATTATTGTTTATAGACATTTTATATTTCCTTATTATAGATTTTGTTTAAATCTATCAAATATATCACACACATTTACATACAATCGGGAAAACTTGGAAATTAAGCAAACGGTTCCCACATTCCTTAACAAATAAGAACAAGTTACAAAGGTTAACACTATGTTCATCTCATCTCTCACGTCATCAGATCATGCCATTTTTTGATTTATCATTATATTTGATGAAAAATGGATTTGCTTCAACAATACCAGACGAACTCATCATTGGTTGTCTACAAAAGATTCAATACGTACACTCCAAGAACACCAATTCAATTCTTCGAAGATCATGCATTGCGTATGGTGGACTCCAGCTGGTATCGTTCATTACGAGTTTCTGGACACTGATCATACATGAAGTGCTGACTTGTATGTACAGCAGCTTGAACTTGTCAATGATATACTGCTTCAACAACAACCAGCTCTAATCAGCTAAAAGAAAGTTTTGTTGATCCACGATAATGCAAGGCCACATATTGCAAAAGTCACCGGTGAATAAATCTTTAAATTAAATTGGGAAATTCTGCCACATCCACCATATTCTCCCGATATTTCTCCAACTGACTACCAATTTTTTGGCCCTAGACAATCATTTCAAACAAAAGCAATTCAAAATTAGAAAAGAGGTTAAGTTAGAAGTTGGAAACTTTTTCACTTTAAAAGACTCTAAATTCTATAAAAACTGTATTTATAAACTATTATCTCGTTGGGAAACTGTGGTAGATTGTGAGGGGGATTATTTTAACTAATAAAATTTCATTATAGTTATATTACAGTTTTATTATTTGACCTGTAATATATATATATTGATCTAAAATATTATGCAGGAACTTTTTTGGTTACCTGATAAATAACTGAAATTATTATAATTTGCTTAGTTAATAATAATTCTTGCAAACAAAAATTTAATATTAGTCAATAATTTTTTTATTAAATTTTTTTCAACATCTTTCTTTTTATTCCATACTTATTAATTACTTTTATTCTCATTCAGATAAAAATTAAGAGTAATGTTAAAATAATTTTTAATAAAAACTTTTACTTATAATAGTAAAAATAATTAAAACTAATGAAAATAACTTTATTATTATTATTATTATTATTATTATTATTATTTATTTATTTAATAAAGTGAAAGTACTTATCTTTTAAAAAATAAAAATGAGTTAATTGAGAATATCAATCAATATTAAAACTATTGTTGGTTTTGATTGATCTGTTTTAATTTATAATTGGTAATAAGTGTTAAACTGTACCAATTGATGAGATCGGTCTATGTGGATCCAATCTTAAAGTAATTACTAAATAGAAAATGATTTTTAAAAAATGATTAAAAAGAACATACCTCAAAAGGAAAATACAATTTTTCTCTGAAAATTTCGTAACTGTTATAACATTTTCTGTTATTTTCAGAACAAGTTTTTAATTTAAAATTGTAATTTTAAAAAATAAATTTCATACTCATGTCCTTTAAAGAATAATCACATTGAATTTTAAAAAAATTGTAAAATCCTACAGGAAATAGAAATTCCAGGGTAATTTTTGGTGATGCTAATTTAATTAATTAAAAATAATTAAATACAGAAGAAAAACTGAAAAAGTTCATAAAATATTTAATAATAATAATAATAATAATAAATGATTAAACAGATTTTTTAAATTTTAAAATAAAATAATATAATTAATAATAATAATTTTTATTTTATTATTAATTTATTTTTATAGTTTAAATAGTTTTTAAAAATCTTTACAACCAGTAAAATGAAAACAAATGTTAACTGTATATTTATTTATTATTTTAATTTTATTAAATTATAAATTTTTTTAAAAATATTAAAAGCCGAAAATTATATTTTTGATTTTTAATTAAGGAGTCGATTTTTAAAGGACTAAAATATAGAAAACTTACCTTTATTTTCATTTCTCTTGAGACGCACAATTTTACTTCTTATCTTACATTGTTCCACAAAGTCCGTGGTATCTTTAAGCTAAAACATAGATTAAATAACTTTCAGCCAATAATATTCACCAATTTAGTTAAATTTTCAATTTCTTCACCTTGATCATTTGTGGAATGCATCGCTGACTGATTTCCTTCTGCAATTAAATATATAATTATTTTTTATTCGAAAATTTATGAAACAACGAATAGAATTAAAAGACCAACATAATGCATGTATATTTATTTATAAAAACATAAACAGTTTAATATTAAATATATAAACTCCGTGCTTCTTGATTATCCCATGAAGGTGATTTTTTAGGTGTTCAAACCCGTAGACAGCTTCAATGCTATCAGTTTTTTTATGAAATTTGAAACATATTTTAAAAGAGAATTAATATTCTAAATCGTGCTTTTTCTCCATATTCCTTATTTCTAAACACTAACCTATCGAATAAATTCCTATTTGAAGAAGAATGTGGTTGCCCTAGAACTTTAATTCCATGTTTTTCACAAAAGACCTGTACCATGACAACCACGTGGGGGCAATCATTGTTATGTATCAGATCTTAAAGGTCAACTCCAGTAATATCCAAGATCATTTGAAAGAAATCTACATTAAGTTCAGAATTAATAGATTATTTAAATTCTAAGACTTGGACGTGGAAATCATTATAAATCCATTTTTCGTCAACGATAACAGTATGAATGCTTAGATATGTAAACAAATTTTGTGCTAATTTTACTCTCTGGACCTCGTGATTCTCTGTTATTCGATGAGGAACCCGCCTTATAAAGACGCACTTTAATAACAGTTTTTCAGACACAATTCGGTTTACTGAATTAATTATTAAGAGCAGAGATTCTTCTAATAGATAACGTACAATCATTGTCCAGTAGTTCTTTCATCACGATCAAATTTTCATCAGATTTTTGTGACCGTGTTTTTTCTGAGCCTGTAACTCTTTAAGCTCATAATTTCTTAAATTTTTTATCTCTCCACTAGCATTCAGCAAACTCTGATTAATTTCCGACTCACATTAATCATTTTTAGTTAAAGCTGCAACAAAGAAATTTTTTGTATTTTTTTTCGGTTTTGTATGAATTACTATATTTAAATTTGTGATTTTGACAATTTGAATAATTGGTTTAAAAAAACAAATAGGTTTGAGTCATCTATTACGAAAATATATACATCTGAAGTACCAGTTATTCCAGTGAAATTTTTGCACCTTTCAAAAAATTTTCAAAAGCTCTGTTTTTAATGAAACAGCCTAAAAAATACATATCAATAATTGAAACTATGCCTTTAGAGAAATGAAAACAAAGGCAAGTTTAAAAAAGGTAAGTTTAAGGAATAATCAGGGAAGCGTTTTAAAGTTAAGTGGAAATTATAATTACTATTATAAACCACCTTCTGAAATGTTAATTTTGTAACTATTTTCTCAATATTATCAAATCCGTAAAGCATACTTCAAAATCATTTATTTAATATTCACAACGGTTTTATCGGGGAAAATGTGATTGATTTATGGCTTTCAAAATCCTTCTTAAACTTATGATTTTTATATTCATGTAAGAATTTGATGTTTCATATCAACCTACCAGTGGTAAATGAAGCACAATAATAAATTTGCAAATATCATTTACTGTGGTGATTTAATAAATAGGTTTTGTAAATATTTCTTAAGGTCCATCACTATTAAAAATCAATTATCTTTTTTGAAAATGAGAAAATCAATAAGAATAAGAGCTTGTAATCAGTTTTTCATATTTTTATCGAATAATTTTGTTTTTAATTTTAATATTTAATATACCACAGTACTCTGAGTCAGCTGAAAGTGATAAGTTTATTTGCGACGTATTCAAGAGACAGTAAATACTTATCTTTATTCTTTACCTTGTTAGACCTTTTAAAATACTTTTCTGTCCTCTCTTTTCTTTTAAAATGTAAACGAAAATTATCGAGAATATCCACGAACTTCTTAGACAAACTTTATTTTCTTATTAATTAGGATGTTGGTACATTTAGGAGGACCATTCAATAAAAAGAGATTAATAATTTTTATGAGATTCAACATTTTAATTTTAATTAATTTTCCAAATCACTTTATTTTGAAGCTGATTTAGTGAATGAAACATTTACACATAATTGACTGAAACCCTTGGAAATCGAAGATATTATTAAATTAAATTATAATTTTGGTTTAATTTAAATTGCACAAAAATATAAATAACCATGACCTTTCATGTCATATGTGGTATTCATTAAAACAAAATATATAATTATTAAAAATATAATGTTAATTATTACTGAATAAATAACAATATTAGCCTAAAAATTACTTAAATTGGTCGAGACCAATAAATATAAGAATTGGTATTTAATTATGAAAATAAAAAAATGATACCAGACTTTCTGTTAGAATATTTTAATTAAACACCTGAAAAAAGATATTGTAATAATTGGTAGTTCCATCATTTTTGGGTGTAAGTCACCACTGGAAATTATTAACTTGAATATGTCTATTTACTGTTCAAGAGGGTTGAAAGACCTTAAATTATTATTTGACAAATACTAAAATTATCGTTAATGTTTGTAGTCAGAATGGCATATGCTTATTATGTAAACGTTTGTGAAATGAAAGACAATTTTCTATTACTTTGGAAGAGCAAGTCGCAAAGTATTTGATTGAAACCTTATTACATATTCATTTTTATCAATCTTGTAGACAGATTAAAAACAGTTTTCCGTACTGTCCATGTCAAATGAGTTAAGTTAAAACTTTGCAATATGAAAAACAATAACATTTGTGATGGTGGATGAAACGTTTGAACGTATCGAGGCTACTGAATATGTAAATGGTATTGTCATCTAAAGTAATCTTGAAAATGTATTGTAAAAATGAACAACTATCCCGAAACTGTATTTGTGTATACAATATGATAAATATATTTAATATTATTTATTTATTTAATCTGACCTCTTAATATTCAAATAGTCATAATTATAAAATACATAACATTCCGTTGCTCTTCACCTTTGTGGATATGTCTATTATTTATTATAATTTTTCCAAAGAATACACCAGGGTTATGAAAGATATCAACAAGTTCCCTTAGGAAATCAACCAATTTTAATTAGTTGAAATCGGTATTACTTGAAAATGTTAAACATCTTTTTTCATTATACTGAAAATATTTTAGGATCTAACTGACTTTCTACTCGGAGCTCCAAAAAGGCTCTATAATAAGGGACTAGTGTACCACAACTTACACAAAATTCATCCAAAAAAATTAAATTATTTTTGTCTAGTACAATATTTGTTGCTGTATTTTGTGCCTCTGGAACAATTAATAGATCTTAAATTAAACATAGTTCATCTTATTGAGAGACGCACTAATTACGACAATTATTATAGCCGAAATACTTAATTCATTTACCAATTCTGACTTCAGAGCTCCTAATGGAATGCTGAAATCTTTATGAATTCCATTTCTAATAAAATCACGAGCACATTTTCATTATTTTTTCTTTGATTTGCCTGTACGTTCTCTTAATGCTTCAATCCTGTTTGTATTTTGAAAAATGCGTATAATTGAATCTAGAATATTTTCATTAATATCCAATTCGAGGTTAATCATTCGTGGTCTTTTTCCACTTTGATATCTTATTATTGCTTGAAGTGTACTGGTCTCGAATTGTTTCTTATTTTTCTTTTTACTTGTAAAATTTTCGTTCATTTTCTTAAAAAATGAAAAATTTAAACAAACGTTACTTTAGGTTAACAATTCGTAAATTTACACTGTAAATCCTGTATTCCCAAAATGGTAAGTATTTTAACATTTTCTTTTATCCCTGATAAAGAATATTATTTTTATTAACATTTTTATTGTAATTTTAAAAAGTAGTTAAATAATATAAAAAACAAATAATAATAAAATTAATAAAAAATATTCATAAAAATTCACCAAAAAATAAAAGTTTGATAAATAATGATAGACTGTTCGGAATTTTATTGAAAAGTTTAAATAGGCATTATTTTTCTCATCAAATTGAACTGAAAATCAAGATAATCCATCAAGATACAAAACCACTGACCAATATTTTATATGGCCATAAACAGAACAAGAGTAGTAGTATATTTAACAGCTGACAACAAGTCTCGCTAATACACAGTCAAGGGTCCACTTGTCAATAACAATACTGTCCAACATAAAAATGGATTCCATTCTGTTAATCGTCATCTGACATTCCCGACGACTCCTGCATTCTTATTTGGAAATAAATTTTACGTGTTCAGTATTAATTCAATCGATCTTAAGTCTGTTTTTTTATTGTACATTCCTCACAATCCAAATAATTATTTTGAAGAAGAATTCATTCAAAAGGCAAAGCCCAGTTAAGTAAGCTTAAAAAAAGTCCGAATATGTTCTAAAGAGTAGAAAGAATCTTATATGTGAAGAGTAGAGACAGTCGTTTTTTTTAGTTGGCCTTTACAACTTAAGGAATTGAATTGTGTAAGTAAATAGGTCAAATAAAATGGTCAAAATAATGAATATTATGACAAGTTTTATGTACAAAACAAGATTGTGAGACGTGATAAAATTTTAATTAAAGATATATTCATTTGATAATTAGTTCTAATCAATTATTTTCGCACTAATTATTTTTTCACTAATTTTAAAAATTATTTTTCTGCTCTAATGCTTCTTGTAAGGCCTGGAAATCATTTTAAAAAGTTAAATAATTTATTTTACCCATTCAATAACAATGGATTACCCCTACAACTCAAAAAATGTTTCCAATAAAAATTTTATAATATAATGAAAATAAATTTATAATATAAGGCTTTTATTAATATAAAATAAATATAAAAATATAAAATAAATATTATTAAATCTGAATATATATTTATTCAAAAATTAATTTACCTTTTAATTCTTTCAGCTTTGTTCTAATCACCTGTCTAAGAATAATCCTATTTTCCACAGACTTCTCTTTCAAAAGCTAAAATGTGCTCCTACAGTATTAGTCCTGTAAATCGAAATTTTTTACCTGTGATTCCAGTTCTTCAACATTGAATTGAGAGTAAAATTTGTTGCGATCTTCATTAATCAAACTATTGGTCTGTGACATTTTTCTACAGACCTTCTACTGATTATTAAAGTAAATAAATAATGAGAGATGACAATGGTAACCCGAAATCACACTATTATAACATACAAAATATGACATGCACACACATAACAAACGTTGAATAGAATAACCAATTAGAAATGACACTAACAGGATTTCAATTTTTTGTCTTAGGCCTTCTGATTTTAATTTTAATTTTGAGATTAATTTTTAACTTTTACATTTAATTTCAACTTATTAAGTGGTTAAATAATGATAATAATAATAATAATAATAATGATAATGATAATAATAATAATAATAATAATAATAATAATAGATTCATTTCATATAGAAATTTATACTCCATTTCAAACTTAAATATTTAGCAGCCATTATTTAATTATTAGGTTGTAAAGAAATTAATGGCGGTTTATGAAACTTAATTTTTGCAGTATGAATTAATAAAGTAAAATTTGT
>JBBMKC010200319.1:0-14147 GCA_037834085.1 Bipalium vagum | reverse complement strand
GTTAATGAAAATAAAAAAATTGAATGGATGTTTGAAATATATTTCCTATTACAAAAATATAAAATAATAAATGAGATGAATCTATTGAGCCATTGATATTTTCACAATTTGTAAGAAATTTAATTTGCTAATAATTTATTAATAATTAAATAATTAATTACAGCTAAGTTCGTTCGTTCGAAGTTTCTGTAAGACATTTATTAAGATTTAAAGGTCAAAAATAAAATAATTACAGAAAAATTATTTCATTAATATTTTGAAGAATCCAAATAAAATAAAATCATTCAGAACAGATTTTTATGATTATGAAAAGAAAATATTTTAAAATTAAAAACAATTAAAAATAATATTAAAATTAAAATGAAAAAAACTGTTTATTGATAGTTTAATAAAAATATTATTCTGACACTTTATTAGGCTATTAATGATTGATTTTTCATTTTTTCTGCTTTAAATAAAATTAAAAAATATATTTATAAAAGTACATTCCATATTTCCTTAGAAAATGTGGAATTTTGTTTTGGAAATGTTAATTATGAAATCGACCTTTAATAATATTTTTAATTTCTTTTAATTTTTTGACACAATTTATAAAAAAAAATTAATTAGTAATTTATTATTATTAATATTATTATTAATAATAATATTAAGTCTATAAAGTTTGTTTTACGGGGATGGTTTGAAAAGTTCGCGAAATGAGGCTTTAAGAATATTTGTATAATCATGAAATCATATTTATCGTAAAACTACATTATTAATATCAATAAATTTCAAATAAGAAATCAATTGGAAAAGAATTTGCTTATCTACATCAGTTTAGTTTAACTGGTTTTGTCTTTTTTAGAAAAAGGACAAATCTGAAATTTGAGCAATGATCTAATATTTGGTGATAAATATTCATATACCCAAAGCCATCAAGACTTGGTAGAAACATTGAGCGATAATTCTCCATCATTTACGATGGTCCATAAATTGGATACAGATTGTAGACAGGGTCGTAGAAGCCTGAAAGATGATCCAGAAATAATAATAATAATAAACAGTACTCCAGAAATAATTCAAAAGTTACAGAAATAAGTTAATTAAAATCGTCGATTGAAGGTATCAGATATAGCTAACAGAATGGAAATATCAACCGATCGGATGCACTTCATTTTGCATAATTGCATAACACATGAAAAAATTACCGGAAAGATGGTTGCCGCGTTTGCTTATAGTTGAATAAAAACAAGTAAAAAGGAACCTTTATAAAAAATGGGTTTGGCACGTTTTCTGAAGAATGAAACTGATTGATTTTGTAAGAAGATTTTTTACAAATGGTGATGCATTAGTTCATTACTACACTCCAGAAAGCAAAACCTTATCTAAGCAGTGTAAACATTAAAACTGTCTTGTGATTGATAATCTACAAAAAAGTGAAACAACCAATTGAGAGTTTTACGCAAAACAGTTGGATAAATTGAATACCAACTTTCATGAAATTAATAAAATTTTATTTAACTTAAATAAATTAATACATAAACAAATAAATGTAATTATTATAATATTGAGTGTGTGTATTAATCTTATCAATCGTCAGAACCAATTTTTGCATGTTCGATGGGAATTTTTCACCATACACCTCCTCAAGACAATTGTGTTTCTGTTGCATTTTTCTTCACAATGAAATAAAGCAAAATAACTTCCCTGTAATGTTGTTTGTTCGGCATAGTATCATTTTGAAATGTTTTAATCAATAAAAATAATTAATTAACAAATACTATTGAAGACTGATGTTAAATGCCCATTGAGTCAATTTCAAATAACATAAACTGCTTCAATCCCTTAAAACTGTTCAGTTTTTAGTCATTCTTAAAAAGAGTGCCGCGATACTTGTAAAACTTATATAAAATATTTAAAATAAAAAAAGCTTTACATAATGAAAAGTCTTATCGAAGTCTCTTTAAAAGGCCTGATAAAAAAACCATATCCACCTATTAAATCAAAAGAATATGATTTCAAAAAGGTTTTAGCGGTATCTAAAATATCTAAAAGTTACTTTTTGCTGGTTAAAAAGTTGGACATATCCAATGCTAAAAATAAAATAAGTGTCACTTCGACTTGGAATACTTAAATGTCACGTGATGAATGGTTTAGAAAAAGGAGAAAACCAATTAATAAACACTTATCACACCAAACTTTAATATTTATAAGATTTATCATATAAATAATATATTTATAATTTATTTTATTATATTTATGTGTAGATTTATTATATAACATACTTATAATATTTACAAATAAAATAAGTATATTAAAAAATTCAAATCTTAATAAAAATTAATTAATTACGTTAATTTAGTTAATTGAATTAATTAATTTTGTCAGAAAATTCCTTTTATTTATATTTTTATAAAAATCAAATTATTAAAATTGAAAAATTTAACATTTTTATTCAACCTTCTCATTGATTGATTAAAATATTTTCATTTAATTATTGAAGAGATTTTCATAACAGCTGCCTACCCTTGTAGTTGATGAACAGGTTTCCCATACTTTGTTTGGGGTCTTTGTGGGTTTCGATGAAGAAGCAAAGGAAAAAAAATCATCAATGAAACCCAGGGAAAACAAATTGATTAATCAATGAAGAAGAAATGCAAATTTAATAGGAAAAAACTCAAATTCAGTGGATTTGAACAAATTGAAGTGTCAAATTCATAATTATTGCAATCAATTGTTAAGGGCAAAAATGCAGAGAATGTGGTCGCAACAAATAGGGAAACTTTCCCAACCCTTTTCAGTATTAAAGAATGATCCCAAATAATGAGTAGAAATTGATGGATAGATTTTACTGGGAGCGATTTAAGTGAGAATTCCTTGTTGAATAAAAATGTAAATCAAAATTGATTTAAAAGTTGATTTTGAGAATTGGAATTTTCCATGAAGCGTAAATTTAATTTTATTTTTTTCCCATTTTTATCTTGTGAGGTGCACTTCAGAAAAACTTAATTAAAAGTCAGCAGTAAAAAATTGTCAAAATAAAAATCGTATTGAAAGAAAATAAATTCCGATTTAATTTTTAATTTATTTTGCACGAATTTAAACAAAACACGTTTCGAAAATCAGAAGAAAGTTATTTATTTTTTTTAAGAAAATAATCAAATTTTTGTTAATTAAAGGAAAGGTTTAAGTTTTTTAAACCGATATAAAAAGGAATCGCTGAAAATATAAGCTAAAATAATAATCTTTAAGATAACTTTAATGTGTTATCAAGGTTTAACATTAATATATATATTAAGTATCCAATTAAGATTTCATCAATTTTATGATTTACATTTCATAGAATAATTTTATTATTTTTCTTTCGGAAAACAATTTGTTTAATTACATTACTTTAAATCAAATATGTTTGTTTATATTTAAATATGGTATAATTGCATTTTTAAGATTTTTTATTTATTAAAAACTAATCACCTTTTCCTGTTTAATTTACGAATTAGAACATGAACCTAATGTATTAGAAACTGGTCGAAAATTTTGTTTAGTATTTTGAGAAAAAACTTACGTTTGGCAATGAGAATTTGGATGATGAACCCAGATCTGTGCGGCCCGTTTCCACGTGATTTAAGATCATAGTATAAGTTTCTCATATTAATAGGCTAAAAATAGATCTTTTGTCGAATATTGACTAACAACGACAAATGGGAATTTTAGCATGAGTTTTAAAGGCTAGCTTATTCGTTTATTGGTCTCATTGTGTATTTGGTAGACAGGAATAATAATAATAATTCACGAATTTTAAAAGATGAAAGAAACCATTGGAAGAGGTTCATGGAAATTTTGAGGTAAAAACGGTATTCGATATCAGAATGAAGGTTCTATGTATTCAAAACAATGCTTGGTCGTAACGAAACAAGATAACACAATTTGGTTGGAGATCATGTGCCATCCGCCATATCTATCAGATTTCTCATCAATATATTTTCATTTGTTTTTTCATCTCAATAATACTTAAAGAAAACAGACACTCCAAAATAAAGCAGATCTGAAAATGGATTTTTACCTTTTTCTTCAGTAGTAAATCTCTGCATTTCTACCAAAATGATATTATTCAGTTGCAACACCACGAGGACAAAGTGAAACAATGTCATGGTCACTAATTCGATGAATAAATATATGTAAAATAAAAAATAGTTTACCTTTTTTTATAAAAATGGCAAAATCTTAATTGGGCACATTAATTAAATTTATTTAAAAATTCATATTTATTTTTAAAAAATTTTTCGCACCATTTTCCCATCCATTATTAATTTATAATGTATAACTAAGTTTAAGGTGGCCAATCATATAAAGATTAGAACCTTAAGTTGATTGTCACACCAATGTCTAATGAAATAAACTTGGCAGAAAGATGATGTTTGAAAATGGGTTGTATATTACGATGGTGTAAAACTTAGCAATATGCCTAAAATATATAAAGCTGAGAAAACTTTCTAAAAAATGCTTTTTTAAAATTATTTTTAAGTCTGAAAAATTACTGATTAAAAAAACATTATTATTACGATAACATGAAAAATATTGAAAATATTAAAACTTAAATAATATTTAAATGATTACCATAGTAAGCAATGCATATTCAAACGAAATACAATATATAATCAATAAGCCTTATTTTATCTTATATCATAAAAAAACGATTTTTAAATTCAAATTATTTAACGGTACACCAAATATTTTTCTACATATTAATTATAATTTTCGTTAACTTATTATATTAATAACAAATTAATTATTTAAAATAAATTGTTTTAAAAGAAAATTTTATAAATATTGATAAAAATTGAAACTTTTAAAAAAGATAAAGTTTTTAAAATTTAAAAAATATTATTGTATTTATTTGTTTCAACAAAGTGATTATTTACATTAAATCTTGATTCAATTTGTTAATTTTATCTTTGTTTATTTAAAGTCTGTGTCGATTTTATTTAACTTTTTTCGATAAATTTATGTCTTCGACAAAAAATTCTTAGTAAAATCTCATTAATATTTCATAGACAAAAACATGGGTCTGCCCATTGCTTTTCTTATTTAAATCATGAGATCTATTAAATAATATTTACAATTTATCTTTTTAAAACCAATTGAATATTTAAAACAAAATAGTCTCAAATAATTTTAAATAGTGGTGAAAAAATTAAAAATAAAAAGAATATACATACTAAAGTAATGGATAAATATTTTCATAAATTCGATTTTTTTATGATAATAGTACTAATTATATTTTACTAATAAATTAATAATAATAAATTAATGATAATAAGTAAATAATAAAAAAAAATAATAATAAAGTTATAATAAAATAATAATAATAAATTAATAATAATAAGTGAATAATAAAAAAATAATAATAATAAAGTTATAATAATAAAATAATAATAATCAAATAATAATAATAAATTAATAATGATAAATTAATAATAATAAATTAATAATTAAAAAATAATAATAAAAATATAAAATAATAATAATAATAATATATTGATAATTTTTTCAAATAAAATATTTTCTCTTACGAAATATTAGGTCTTGTTATTTTCTCCTATATTCAAACCTAAAAAAACTGTCTCCAAAACAAATTGGATTAAACAATTTTACATATTACTTTCAAACGATATAAGTAATATTACGACGTCTAATTAGCGGTAGTGATTCCCCGATAAATGTTCACAAAAAGATCTTCTCCGTATTCACCGTGTGTAAAACTGAAAATTGATTTAAAAATCGCCTCTTTTTCTTCGTTTTATCCTTTTACATATTTCCCCATTTCGACGCCATCCACTTCAAAACTTTAATGAGGCATTTGGAATTCTGTCCCGTTTTCGCCAATGACAGGTCACATTCTGTGAAAAATTACTTTTCTTTGCATTTTAATCAGAAAAAACGATAAATATTAATTTAAAATATGTCTAAAAAAATAAATAAAACCGTAGCAAGGAGCGCCTTAATAATATTTTCTCTTAATCCACTGATTCTGCTTGATTATTATTATTTTGATTATTATTATTTTGTTTTTTTAATTCGATTTTTTTACCTTTCATTTCATTTTGCATAAATAAATAAAAATATTTCTTTAATTTATCTTATTTCTTAATTAAAAATTTTTGCATTTAATCATTTAAATATTTATAATAATGATAATAAATAATAATAATAATAATAATAAAATTATTATTGTTATAATTATTTTTACAAGTTTTTTTGTTTTTAAACAGGACTATTTAATAAAAAAACTTTAAATTGTAATAAAAATAATATTTAAAAAGTTATAAATCAGTTACTCTTATAACAATGGAAAGCCATCCCCGATAGGCTAAGATTGATCAATACCAATATGTAGGCATCTCAAGGATCAAAATTACGTCAACGGCTATGGCTATGTGATTCTAAAATTTTCTTCATTATTTTTCCAACATGTTCGTGTTTCAATCGTCGATTCAATTTATTAATAATTATCTCACTTTTACAATCCCTTTCATGATTAATTCGTAAGTGTTCCAAAAAGAAATCGGTGATTTTATAAGTACCATTTTAATCGCACTTGTTTGATATTGAATTAGTTGCTTCTAGATAAAATGAAATTTAATTATTTAGTGGATTTTTAATCGATTATTTTGTTAAAATAATATCAATGCTAGATACATTTTTAAATATATCAAAAAATGGATGCAGATACGACAGATATTAGACAGTCTCTACTGTCTGAATCTGACCAGAACTCTAGTGCAAGAGTGCAAATAATATAAGACATAACAAAAAAAGATTTTATGGGAAAGTTGGCACTTGTGATGAAAAGTGAATCATTATGCTCAAGAGCTTTCTACTGAGCAGAATCCAAATCCAATTGCAAGACGATCAGAACTTGGTAAAATTTGTTTTTTCGTGTGTATGGTGGGAATGGAGGGAATTGTAAATAGAGATGTGCTTGATTATGGGCAAACTGTTGACTCAAATTACTGCTGTTAACAAGTGAACCAATGACTGATGCACTCTTGCAAACGCGCCCAGATTTAGTCAATAGAAAAGATGTTACTCTCCTTTACGATAACCCTAGGCCGTAAAACTAGTTCAATTTTTGTACGGTAGACTGTAAAACATGTGGTCTGGTGTTATCATAGAGAAACAATGAGCCTTTTCTATTGACCAAGGTTAGGGAGATGAACTTCAGTTTTTGATACATTTTTTCAATTTCGACACAATACTTTTCGGCGGTAATTGTTTGATCATATTTTTAGAATACATAATGGATCAAATTAGTGGAACTCACCAAACAGTCACAAAAACCTTCCGTTGGTGCAACTGAGATTTAGAAGGTTCATCTAACCATTGTTATGAACGTCGGCGGAGATCTTACAGGATCCATTTCTCATCACATTTCACAATGCTATCGAGAAAAGATTTCTTGTTGCGCTAAGGAAGTGCTGACGAAACCTGAAAACAACTTAATTTTTGCTTTTCTGTCAAATCGTGTGCAACTCGTTTGTCTAGTTTCTTTGACTTTCCTATTTCCGCAGATGGTTGAAAACATTCATAGCTGATAACCCTAGCGTTCAGCTAAGCGAATAGTTGTAGACGGCTCAGTCTCAGCCAGTGTCTTCAAATCGTCACTGGAGATGGAATATTTCTGTCCACGACCATCTTTATCTTGAATATTTTCATGCCATCCTTAATCTCTGAAGTCAGCGTTGAGTGCTACGTAAACTAGTGGTACTTTCTCCAAACAGCCGGTTTCGATTTCTATTTCGATCATCTATTGTTTTATTCATAAAGGAACACTGCTCTAATTTGATGTCGTTTATCTCGTTTTCAAATGCCTAAAAAATTTTAGTAAATTTTTCTTTATTAAAAATTTTTGTTGACTTACCTTTTTAAAAGATTTCGCTCTAAGATATAAACTAATTTATATCAATAAAACAAAATCTCATTTAAAAAATTCATAATGCGAAAATGAAGTCATAAAACTCCATTGCAAAATCATTATAATCATATGGATAAGTATATAATGATCACCGTTAAATATATAACAGGGTCTTGTTTTCATTCTGCTTTAATATTAAATGAATTGGAGACGAATCACGCAAAATCGCCTCACAGATGCTGGGAAACGGTCATAGTTACGATGTCAGTCATGCGTGATAGGACGAGATCTGTTTTCATGGACATTGAATATCTTCAGACATCATTCAAAGTTTGGCATAATCGAAATGTCTAACATTATTCTTCACACGACATTAATGTCAGAACTAAGTGAAACCAGACGAAAATAATTATAAATTAAAAAGAATTAATTATTTAAACAATAAAGATTTAATAAATGTATGCTATCATTTCATAGCTGTGCGTATACAAAAAATACATAATAAAAAAATTAAAATAAAAAATATTTTTTTTTAATAATAATATTTGAATTCCTTTATTAAAATAATAATAAAAATAATAATTATGATTATGATAATTATTATTCTGATTATTATTTGTTTATTTATTTATTTTATTATTTTTTTTTATTTGTATGAAAATGTTTTTATTTTTATAATTTTTATCATTATTCTAATTTGATTTTATTAATTTTTCCATACTGTTAATACTGTTATTATTTTTTAGATTATTTTATTTTCACAATTTTCATTATTAATAACTTTTATTTTTATTATTATTACAGGGTGACATTAAATTACATTGACATACACATTTAACTATATTTATAAAAAGATTTAAAATTATGCGAAAACAATATGTTAATAACAAGCAGCAAAGGTATTTATTTAAATATTAATCAACAATATTCAAAGAAGCCACCCTTCGCCTCCATACAAAGCTGTAAACGCTTTTGAAATTTTATGGCAATCCTCCACAGCTCTTCTGTGGATATTTTGTTCCTTCTGTCAATAAGGAGGCCTTGAGTGAAGTGAAACTTCTGTGGTTCTTAGAAGATGCGGTTGTCTCTAAAATAGACTAATCCATAGGGTTCACATCTGGGAAGTATGGAGACCATTCAAATGAAGAAATAAAATCCGGAAATTCTTTCCGGAACTAATGTGTTGAATAAGCTCTATGTGCCGGTGCTGTGTCTTGTTGGAGTATTCAATGTTGGGTGCTAGTAATGTTTACTGTTCGTTTTTTCCCTTTCCTGTGCGGCTGCCATCATAGCAAAGCTACTTGAATCGTTTAATGGTCTTCGATTTCAACTGCCTTGATGCAATAATTATATTGCAATGCCGTTTTCGCGTCAGGTATAGTGGTGTAATTGCAGACCTGAATTTTGACATCTATTGAAAAAAAAATCAATAATATTAAATTTTTTATTGAATAAATAAAGGATGTACTTTAAGAATAATATTACTCTTTTTTATATAAATCTATTTTTAGAATGGTGTGATGTATTTCATTTGTCAACGTAATTTTTTGTCCCTCTACATGACACTTATTATTATTTATTTTTATTAATATTTTATTATCATTATTATACTTTTTATCAATATTAAACTATTAATAAATATTTGATATTCGGATGCATTTTAGAAATACCTCAATGAGAAAGCTCGAATGATCCGATCTTAACAGCAATTTCCCAATAAATGGAAAATGGATGCCAAATATTGTGAGTGTCAAAAGGTTCTACTCAACTTGAAATGGTTTGTGAAACACTTGTGTAAAGTATTCGAAGAAAAGCTTCAACGTCGAATCTGCAAATATCGGCTTCCCGAGACCATCAAGCCGGACAGTGAGACCAATTCTCTGGTCGGCAGTAATAATAGTATAAATAAAGTTAAATGGAATCGATCATTGACTAATTCACCTTTGTTGAAACGACTTTCTTTGACGAAGCTCAGTAAGATCCAGTTCGGTGGTACGCCCAACCGAAAGGTAACCAATCTCAATTCAGCCGACCCCCGTACGGCTAGATTGATACTGTTGAGTGCAACAACAACGGAAAACGAGCGGGAAATATCCGTCAAACAGTTCGGAGAAAATGTTTGCGTCGTTTACGAATATCAAATTGGCATGTTGGAAAGCCTGTCCAGTATAAACCTTGTCGCAGGGTTTGTGGCCAGCTTGTTGATAAAAGTGATCAAGAACGGAATAATTGACAATTTAACATTGGAAAAGTTGAACCTGTCCATTTTGTTGAATTGTGATTTGTATCCGAGAAGTTATCTGAACAAAACTGTCAAAACCATCGCCATTGGTGTTGCCAACAACTTTCTCCATTGGAATCTGAGACAGCTTTTTACTCATCCCGGACTCAGGTACAATCATGTCGGAGGGGAAAACTGTTCCAACTTGACCATTGTCACACAATTGTTGTGCGGCAAGACAACAACGGGAGAGTTCCGAAGACCGGACATATTCGGATACCGGAATCTGATCTGTCATCGAAAAACCGATCATTACATCATGGAGGAAAGTGACAAGGTGTCAATTGATGAGGGTCACACTACCGACCTGCTGATCAAGAGCTCTACCGAAACGCTTCTCGACCATTTGCACAAATGTTACAAGTCGATTTTTTTCGTTGTACTCGATCGAACGGTTATCATAGACCATCTGTTGACTTGCCAATCGTTCAAAACGTTTTGTCTGCGGGAACTGATCACCCCGATTTTGTTTGCCAACGTTTTTGATCCAGAATTGTCCAAGAGTCAAGACAAACGTTTGTTTCCCAACTTTAACCTGTTCCATATATCTGTGACATCAAAACCATTGGAAAATAATCCCAAATCATCATCATCCAACGCCGATGATGACGACGTGTCTTCCTTTTGTTCTGAGTGCAGAATCTTATCAAAAGTTTATGATAATCATGCTTTTTTGTGTTGATATTTGCTTTTAGTACGATTTTATATGATGTTACAGAGTAATCTATTTATAAAAATCGCAATAAAGCAATGGTTTGTTTCGTTTATTGTCTAATTTTAGATATAAAGGGGGTTAAACAGACGTGAAGGGCTTACATTGTCAGTTGACTCCTGTGGCATAGGTCTCCTAAGTTTTCATCCGATGAAATTTTCTATGACAACGACCGTCATTTTTTCATAGATCTGCAGTCTGGATGTATACGTTACTCGTACCCTAAAAATTATTGATATATCAGAGGGGTTTTAACAATAAGTCTTTAAGGGTTTCCTTTTAGTTCTCTAACATGTTTTTTCAACTCATTTACAACTATATATAAGATAAAGTAACAGTCAGAAATATTTGAAAAAAGAATTATAGTTACCTCCTTTTTAATGGGCCTTTACAGATCTCTAAAGGTTTTCTTGTCTTTTCTTCTACCAATGGTAATGCAATATTTACTCTTACTTTCGTAATAAGCATTTATTATAAGTTAACTTTTATCAAAGGTCAGAAATGACTTCCAAATATTATTATAAAAAAATAAAATAATGTATCATATATAAAAGATCTTTAGCTCAAAACTCGTAAAATATATAGTTTTTGTAACATGTAAAAAAACTATTGAACATTATCAAATTAATGTTACATTAGACCTTAATGTAATAAATTTCCGACCAAAAACACCCGTGCTTCCAAGTTCGAATTATTCTATTCATTATGGTTTTTCATAACTTTTAACTCTTAACTGTCGGGTACATTATTGCTGTTATTTAATTGTCAACGATAATATATAACTATTATTGTTAGAAAGCCAAAATAATTTTTTCTAAGGTGCTGAATCATATATATCAATATCAAGACTGGCATCTAATAGTAAAAAATTAATTAACAAAAAAGGAGTAAAAATTCTCATAAATTTCAAGTGTCCTCCTTTTAAAAAACATAATTAGTTTTGGTTCATTTTCAAAATATTTGAAGTAGAATTTTTCGGTCTTTTAATCAATATGTCAATAAGTAAGGTTATTATTAATTATTATTATTATTAATTATTATATTAAAAAATTATTATTAAACGCCTTCAAATGAATTTATTATGCAAAATCGTCTGTAAAAATTCTATTCCAAATCCGGCAACTTTGAAAAAGTCTAATTTGACTCAATTTTTGAATGAAGGAGTGACAAGAAAAACAGAAGATAGATTTGTATTTTTTTAATGTATTTTAAATTTTTTTAAATGTATTTTTGTATTTTTAAATGTATTAGACGTACACTGTATCGAAAATTTCTGAGCATATTTAAAAGCAATTATTTATTAGGATAGCTAGGGAAATGAAGATATATATCAATCGATCGATAAAATTGAGTACTGTTTGAAGAAAATGAATCTATCGGTTGTTAAAAACAACTTTGCTTCAAGACTCAATCAAATTGACTGTGTTCACAGATTTGGTGTAATTGAAAATGAAAAAAAAATATTTTTGTACATCTTTCTAATTATATTGATTTTTGTGTTATCTGTAAATGTTCCTGAAAAAATGTAAATTAGTGAGACTTTTCACTGCTCACTTTTTAATAGAAACCTTATGATTATTAGAGGAATAATAATACGAAAAGAATTTAGGAGCCTGTGATCCTGATAATTCAACAACAATTAGTTGAATTTCACCTGTAACTCTACCAAAACAAAATATAAAAACGTGGGTTTTTTATTATAAAAAGTTTAGAAAGAAAAGTGTTCAAAAAAATATTGAAACACAATTATTCATACAAGGGGATGTAGCTACAGGAATGAAAGGAAGGCGAACAAAAATATTTTCAGACAATTGATTTTGTTTCCTATTGTCACGGAATAAAAGATTAAAACAAAAAGTTCTATACAATAATAGAAAATAATCAACGATAGATCCAGTCTTCGGAGAAAAAAGTAAAAAAAAACCATTTATTTAAAAAAAGAAAAATTTGATAATACTTTATATTAATCAAGCTATTTATCTAGCACCTTCACTTAATCACAAATAAGTTTATTAATAAGCTCATTCACAAACTAAGACAATATAATTTATTACTCTCCAATAAATAAGTAACAAAATATACGGTAAAAACACATCAATACTATTCTCAAAATGTTGATCATAAACTAGTCAACATCTCTCAAATTATATCACAACAAACAGATTCACAAGATAACATAAATAATATTTTGCTTACACTTGGCACTTACCAATCATCTGACAGATCTAGTTGTAAAATATGGTAGATGAAGAAATAATAAAATAGAAATACTGACAGTAATAGAGACATTGAAGTTTTGTGACAAAATGAAAAGAGAAATATAGGAAAAACAATATTAAAATTTAAAGAAAATAAAAATAATCTCACCGATTAGGATTTCATTCAGGTTCCTGAATCAACAATGATTTCATTTCCAATACCATAATACATATTAAATAAAATCACAACTATTGTTGAAATTTGATCTGCAGATAAATTCGCATTTAACGATACAATTAATACCTTAAATGTGCTCACTTTGTAAACTACAGCTCTGACTGCCGCATATCTACCCTGCTCTGGCGAATACATGTAGACTCTGAGACCTGAGAGTCACCTTAGCAGTATCAATCGAATCAGGGCTCAATTAAATTAACTAAATCAAACAGGATTACTACCTTATAAATAATTACAAGAGGCAAAATCTTGCCTGAAATAATTAAGTCGCACAGTTCTTTCGGGCAAAGAAAATAGATGAGAGATGAGACTCCGAAGTCTGGTTAAAATAGTGGATTTTTCAATTAAGAATTTTAAGGCCTGACAGCTAAATAGTGAAAGGAAAAAGGAATATTTTTATAAAATATATTATTTTTATTATTAAAAATTTTATTTAGTTATGTTAAATTTATATTTTAATTATTATTGTAATTAATTATATTTTATTATTATCATAAAAAACTTCAAAACCTATAAAAGTACTCTTTGAAAATTCCATGTAAATAATAGGTTGTCTTGGTGCATAAAATCAATATTTATTTAACAAAGATTTTTTTAAAAACAAAACAAAATCATTTTTCAAAACACAAATAATTATTTTTTATGACAGCCGTCAATCTTTCTACAAGCAATTCAATTTGTAGCTGATACTATTCCGTCGGTTTAGAAATATAGAACTCCAGCATGCCAATTCTACCTGGTTATACGTATTGAACTGCTGACCATGTAAGAAAGCAGTAATAAAATGGAATAAACCGTAATTTGATGGTGCGATATCCGGACTA
>JBBMKC010200308.1:0-14148 GCA_037834085.1 Bipalium vagum | reverse complement strand
ATAAGTCGAGGTTTTTTCTATAAAATTTGATGAAAAAAATGGGGTTGACTTATATAAGAGTCATAGCAGTTTTAACCAATTTAATGGTTGTATTTATGCAATGCATCACGATGTGTTCATAATTGAATACTGGTTATCATTTATGTTTCGTTTTTTCCATTTTTTCTCAACATCACAGTGCTACGCATGATAAACTTATTTCAAATTTCTCACAGTTTTTTTAGCACGTCGCACACAACTTGACTATATGTAGCCCATGTCACCTGTCACAATTATGAAATGCAGTCATTCCACACCCACAAAATGCCAGAACAAAAACGAAAACGATGTGCGTTTAATGCTTCAAATATGCGGAAAATGAGAACAACAACAGCAAAGCAGCAAGAAAATTTGACATCTCTGAAAGATTAGTCAGAGATTGGCACAAATCAGCAGCTACAATTGCCGAGATGCCAAAAACAAAAAAGCCTGTAGAGGTCACGTAACTTCAAATGCAGCAGATGAAGCCGATTTGTTAGAATGGATCCTGACGCACAGACAAAACGGATACATAGTGACCCGATCGACCATACATGTACAAGCACAGTCAACCTTTGTTAACCCCAACTTTATAGCGTCAGCAGATTGGTGTACACGCTTCATGAATCGACACAACCTCATCCTTCGCACCAGGACGAAGATCAGCCAGAAGTTACCAGCTCAACTTGAAGACAAAGTTACTGCTTCGACGCGAGATGTGAGATGGTCGACAATATGATTCGAGAAATGGAATGGAAGACACGAATGGAGGAAAGTTTTGTAGAGGTGAATCATTTGGGCAGGATGCAAGTCGGAATGGATATTGTGGGCGAAATCTGAGAGATTCCTCTCGAGGATTTCATCAGTAGAGGTCCGGAGATCCGCTCCATGTGTGACCCTCAGATATGAATACACATAGGCAGGATCAACCGGAGGGATGAATTCACCTAGGATGAAGAGAGGAGACGGCGGAGTGCCCAAGCAAAGGTAGTCACATTTTATATGTCGGAAAAAAAGGTGGATGGCCTTCGTAAGTCCGCAGAGGGCCTCAATCATGGTCTGTAGCTTGCCATGTGAGGGCGCTATGATCGTGATATCATCGGCATAGGCTAAACAATCAAAGGTGTTTTCGAAGACTTGGAGGCGGTTCGGATAGGAATTAAAATTTTCCAAAAGGAAATTGATGGCCAAACAGAACAGGGACATGGACAGCATACAACCCTGTTTAACTCCCTTATGTATGTTAACGGATGATGTGGTGAGGTGGTGACACATAGAAAAGGTTGAGTTGTCCGCATATATATTTTGGAGAAGTTGAATGTCCATGTCCACCATACCGGGCTTACGAAGGGTGATCCAGAGGAGCTCATGGGGCAGACTGGGAAATGCCTCTGCAACATCTAGAAAGCACATATGAAGCTTCTTCTGGATCGAACGACAATATTCAGAGAGGCCCACAATGGTTTCGTTATGTTCCCCACAACCGTTCTGTGAATGGATGGCCTTCTGGTTACGACAGAGAAGGCCCGTCGGGGTTATCCATTCAAGGAGGCGGTTGTTGAGCAAAAGTATCTTTTTTCTACAAGTATTATTGCAACATTTATCATAATTCGTAGACTGATTCTCATAATTCACACGGATTCTACTGGACTCATTAATACTATTGAGTTTTCAAATTTAAAGTTCGTTTTTTAGAAAAATTAAATTAATTTATACAAATAATAGAACGAATTATACATTCTCAATTTCTATCTCTAACCTCTTCCCAATGTCTGAACAAACTTTTGATGCCATTGGCATACCAGAGACTGGGGTTTTCATTAAAGAACTGTGTCAGGGCAGTTTTGATATTATGAATTCTGTCAAACGTTTGCCACGAATGCAATGTATGTAAAGATAGGAGCAAATAGTAATCCGAAAGTGCGATGCCAGGGCTATATTGAAGCTGAGGCATTATTTTAGTAGCTTCTGCATCATTTTTGCACTGTGTTGCCTTGCCCCGTCGTGATGAAAACTTATTTTGTTTCTGTTGATCAATGCAAGACGTTTCACAATTAATGCATCTCTCAAGTAGTCAATCATTTAACAATATACAGTCTGATACATTAAATTACAAAAAATACATCCAGTACAAAAAATTCAACACTTTTTCAATTAAATAAATTTGATTATATATATCACATTATTTATATTTATCAACTCTAATTTAAAGTTTTGTAATTCATTTTGTTAAACAATGTAAGTGTTTTTTGCTTGATAATTCAGGTAGAATATATCGGAATTTATTGTTTACCAATTTTCAATAATTCAAAACGAATTACTCCTTTGTACTCCCAGAGAACAATCAAAAAAGACCTTTGAATGAATTCCTGCTGTCGCCGCTGGGACAGGGGCTTGGGCTGGATATAACCACTGACTTTTGGTATGTGAATTCTCGTACATTACTTACTATTATTCTCCAGTTACAGTCCATTTGAAGAATAATTTAGAATATGAAGAATAATGAGTGACAGATCTGAACTTGATTTTCTTCTGTTCTTGAGTGGTTTGTGAGGAATTTAAACACTGCATCTATTGCTTTTGCCTATCTCTTTTATGTGGTTTTACAGTTATACAGTTTAATATAACAGAATTATAATTCTTCTAATGTTTGTTTAATATCTGTTTTATGATAGCCTTTAACACATGTGAGATAAATTGAAAATTAGTCGGGGAATGTAGCTGTCCATGCGCATGTGATGGTCCCGGGTTCGAATTCCGGTATCTCCGATTAATTTTTAACTAACAACACATAATTATTCACCTGAGATTGTCGATATCCCCGAGTTTGGTTCTCTAAGCTGAGATCGCCATTGCGAAACAGATTGAACAATTTTTGGTGGCAACGGTGGCATTTGATCCCCGTTTAAGCCCATACAGCACATAATGTCAAATATGAGCGTCAGTTGGAAATTTTTCATTCATTTCTAAATATCTTAAATAAATTTAATACGACAAATTTTTTAAATCATTGTTCATATTTGGTTGTTCCGAAAGTCACTTCGCATTTTTAAGTCTATCACTCATATTAATTTATCTGGTATGGCACATCAAACTAAAACTTTTTGTGGAAATTTCTTTTTAGGAGAAAAAAGGACTTGAGACTTATATTATCGGTATAGAAACCACAATTTCTGCTAGTTGTGCTGTTTGTGCTGTTTGAAAATGTGAAATAATTTTCATCATCCATGATGATCACTTTTATATTGGTGAAATGCTTCAGTTGTCTTGCTTTTACAACATCTTGGTATTTTTTCGATTTGGGCATCAGTGTGTTTTTGAATTTTTTAACGGTTTTTTAGACCTTCTTTCTTCATTACTCGACTAATTGTCATATGTGATACTAAAGTTCTTGGCTAATGTGCGGTAGACACGCCAATTCTGTGTTTGGTAGTTTGTGCCAGAATTTTCTGTTTTTATAGGTGCAAAGCACGAGGTCTACCATTTATCTTTCTACTGGAATATTATTTTCGCAATCATGAATGGCGTGATACATACTTGCTGTTTAAATATATTTGTTATAAAATGTTATTAAAGAATGAATTGATGAAGACTGTTCGATCTATTTAACAAAAATTTCTGATAAATTGCTTTGACGAGTGATAATTCTTTTTGAATATGTAGTAGAATTACTAAATTTGCTAAAAGTACGTATACGAAATCGGTTTTAATATTAGACAGCGTTCCTTTCTATAAAACTACACAAATAAGGAAATTGATAGAGTAAACCGATTTTATACATTCCAAGATGTATGAACAAGGAAATTATTAATGAATAACTGTATTTCTGTTTGGAATTACTGATTTTTTAACGTTATCTCTACAGACCTTTACAATGTCAAAAAACCTCAACCTTGTCAAATTAGAGCTGAAAACGGTTTATATATCTAAATTTTTTGGCGTTTTAGCATGTTTCAAACCAATTGATATATACCTTTTCTTAATTCTAATTTTGAAGTCATTTCAAATAATAAGCAAAACGGAAACAAATCTATTAATAAAATATAGACAATATTAATGTACTTAAAAAATACAGAGATATTAAAACATGTTCGAAAATGTTTTAAAATGAGCGCATATTTGTCTCAAAAATTTTTTCGCACCCGTTATTTGTTCTGATGTCCTTTGTAAATTGATGATTTAAAACTAAACCTTTATAAGCTTTTATCTATTTTAGAACTTTTTTTTGAAACTGTGTATAATCGACAAATTCTTTTTTCTATTTCTTCTACATTTACTTGTACTATCACCATGTTTAGCTTTTAAATTCTTCAACTTGAATAAATCTCAGTACTATTTGAATCTTCAACTTGATTTATTTTCCAAAATTTTTCATCTAAAAATGATTTTCCATTTGTATTTAAAACATCAAAAAAGAAAATATTTTAAATATATATTTAAATTAAAATTTTCTTGACTCGAAAGAATAATTCTCAAAATAAGAGACCATTGTCAACATAACACTTGTTCTATATTTTTAAAATTAAAATTAAATTTTTTTTTGATTTTACCTAAATTTTTTCAGAAAATATTTTTAAAAAAAATTATAATAGAACAAAAAATAAAAAATTCCTACTAAAAACGAAAACTAGTACTCATCGTGTAGCGCGCTATTGAAATTTATAAAATTATCTTTGCATGTGGGATAACTGACCCTTTGTACAAAAGTCTATTAAAATATGCATTTCATTTTATAAAATTACCAAGTTTTTTCCCCAAACGAGTCTCAACTAATTCAAAGATTTTGATGTTTTCATCAAACATTGTGTCGATATTAATGGATATCTCAAATAATCTGTACTCTAAAGCTTTCATAGATAATTTCTCGAACTTCCCATTATCCCTATTATTAAATTTTGTTAAATGTTATTCTCCACTCTCAATCTTTACGAAATGAAATTGATAAGTTATACAGGATACCGATGGCCGTCGGCTATGAGATGACAATTTAATAAGCGTCAGTCATATTTCATAAGTATGAAAATCTTGATTTTGGTTTATGTTTAGTCTTTTCTCTCTCTTAAATATTATTTTTTCAGAGTAACTTTGACACGAAAAAAAAATTGTAATAATGATAATGATAATAATAATAAAATTATATATAATGGTAATAATAAAGGATTAATAACAGCAGTGATATAATAATAATTAAATAAATAATATAATGATGTATCAGGTTAAGGAATAAGTAATTGGGTATTTTAATATCATATTTGTAAGTTTGTTTAATTAATATTAGTAAATTGAAATTATTTGAATTTATTTATGAATTCCTAAAGTTGTTGATCTTTAAATATTTATTAAAAATATTCTAATAACACTAAAATTCATAGTCCAAAATTATAGATTTAACAAAGGTGCATGCTTTTCCATTTTAAGAGTGGTTTCAACACAACGGTTTTGAATAAAGACATTTGCACAACATATGCAGGAGTCTTTAACAAGCGTCAATCCCAGAATTGGTTTAAAATGTTTGTAAAAGGTAATTTCGTTTTTGGGCTAAAATAAAGATCTGGAGCCTTAACTGACAGCAATAACAGAAATTGAGTCAAAATATCATTCAAATTTTAAGAAACAAAAGGTGTGATCTAGCAATACGACAATGCAAGACCAAATATTTCTCAGAAAAATATCTTTCCACATCCACCATATTCTGACATCGCTCCACTGGATTATTATCTATTTCGATTTCCTTAAAATTTTTTGAATATGTACGAGTTTCAAAATAAAAATGTCACCAAAGAATCCATCTCGGTCTTTTTCGACTGAAAGTAATCCGGATTTTATCACAAAGGCATTGAAACATTGTCACAGTGATTGTCAAAGGCTGCCCAGTCTGATGAGGACTATATTTTTCTGTGTTGATTTAAATATATTACCGAAATACGAAATGATTTATTCCTTGACCCAACATTATAATAAATTTTCCTTATTTTGGCTCGTTGCAATCAATAATTTTCTTTCATTTCAATCACTTAAAATGACTTGAAATTCATATTTAATTTTCTGTGACATCGTTCTTAAGAGTTAATCGATTTCAATGGGGATAATAGGTGTTATTTATAAATATTCTTAAAAATGAACGAAACATTAATAAATCAAATTAATAAAAATAAATAAATCAAAATTAAGTAAATAGTGAATAAATATCCCTATCACTCAATACTCATAACAGTTGCGTGCTCATCTCGAATTTTGACAAAGTCATGTCTTTCTAATAAGTAGTGATAAGAGACAATTATATTATTCTAAAAAATATTTTTATTTATTAAAAAAAAAATGATTTTTATTTATTGGGAGAATGGGCAGTGTTTGTCTGCAACAATATTTGATTCTCAATGTTTTAAGAAGCCCATAAATATTGTACTTTATTTATACAGAAATATCATTCACTTATTCTAAACATTAAATGTTTTGATTGTTTAAATATCCATTTAATTTATTTTAAGAACCAATAAAAATTTTATAAATATATAAAAAATATATATCATTGATCTGAGTGCGCTTTTTGAAATTTCAATAATGTTGTTTTAATCAGTGACTTTTTTAATAAATTAAAAAAAATAATTTTCAAAGAATTCTTATGGCCTTTGCAATTAGAAGTGATGAAAGTTGATAGAACATTTTAATAAAAATAAAAAAGATATTTAATATTAATAAGTTGTTTTCGAAATTGATCTTTTTCAAGCAGCTTGTTTTTATAAAATTCTAAAAAAAACAGTATTAATGTCTGAGTTTCATTTTAATCCAATTAGGTTAATTGAAAATCCATAATAATCACTGGGACAAATATAAATTTATTACGCTTTAATTAAAATTAATTTCCCATATTATTATCAATAATGATAAACTGATTAAATATTATTTATTTTAATTAAGATTAAATTTATTATTTATTTTAATTAAGATTAAATTCATTATTTATTTTAATTAAGACGGCATTTATTATTTTTAAATTTATTATTAAATCTTATTATTTATTATTTTATTTAATTAAGACTTAATTTTTTATTTATTATAATTGAGATTAAATTCATTATTTATTTTAATTAAGATTAAATTTTTTATTAATTTTTAATTTTGATAATAAAGTTTCTTTGATAAAAAATATTAATTTTATTTTTATATTTTAAAAATTTTTGAATTTAATTGGTAAAAGGAAAAATAAGAATGTTTTCTTTGACACTTGTATTTTTATGACTACTTCTTTACTTTGTATTTCACAATGATTAATAAGAGATAAGGTAAAGGATAATGATAAAACATTTCATGACATTTGGTTTCTCCATAAGCAGATTGCCATTTTAATTGAGGAGACAAGAACTGGATCCACGGACAAAAATTTATTGTTAGCTGGAAATGATCTTGATGGGTTAGGAATCAGATAACGTTTACACGAATCTATGATAAATGTCTGAAGGAAAATTAGAGACTGGCTCTATTTAGCTAATGTGATAAATGAGCCAACTTTAATGTCAGTTACTTTAGCACTGGTGCACCCAAATTTTGAAATTAGCTGAACACTGCCCAATGTAATGGTACTGGTTCGGCTTTAATTGAAATAGTTTAATTTTTTAACAAAGATATTTGGAATTGAAAGAATATGTCGCTGTTTTATAAAAAAAATTGGAAAATTATATGAAGAAAATATTTTACTCCATGCTTTCCTTTTATTTTAATTCACAAAAAATAAAAAAATGACATACATGTATTATCAACTTTTAAATAATGTATCAGGAAAATAATAAAATAATAATAAAAGTTAATGTTCAAAAATAAATATTTTTTCAAATATCGTACCTTAGTTTTCAATAAAAACGCACCACTAAAAAATTAAAACTGAACAAATAAAATTACCAATGATATTTGATCAAATGAATGAAATAATATTTTATTATTTCCAGCTTTTGTAGTCCTCGTTAATCTATCTCTAACAGGCAGAAGACGAATGTGTCTCTTTACTTTCTTTTGTGCTTCGATTTTGTCTACTGCTACTGATACAATACTGTAAGTTTTTCTCACGCCAGATATTCGATGAATGTTAAATAGCGAAATGATTACTTCAAAAACGTCTGGTAATTTCTCTGAACTTTATTCTATTTTGAAATCCTGTTATTCAGAGTGCGATAGTTGAAAGAAATGTATTTTTCCTATTCCAATCATTTTATTAAATGTATTGAGTACTTATCATTCAGAAGATATTTACCTATTTAAATGAACGTCTACAAAAATATGGATATTTGATTAAATTATATTGATTAAATAACAGACGCTATTGTTTTATGCTATATATATATTTAGCAAGATTTTGTTGAATCTGGCATAAATTTTCAACCAACAATATTTTGAAGTCTTCATCCAAAAATCGAAAATACCTCCTATAAATCTGCTAAACCATTTTTACGAAGTCTTATAGGTCACTGCTCCTACACCCATCGCAGAAATGTTCATATCTGTGGCCTCATACGCCGTTTTTTTCAATTGAAAGGCAAATAATAAACAATGCCTTAAATGCATATTTCTGGAAGTCATTTAAAATTACGCGATTTTTTTGAATATTTAAACAATACTGATTTATATATATGATATCAATCTGCAAATATTTTTAATTTTATATTTAGTCTTAAAGCAAAAGAATGTTTGGTTTCTTAATTTTGGAGCCATTTACTAAATTTAGCTTATAGGCCTAATATTTTATATACTACTATTTATATTAAGAACTGGTAAGTACTAATTATATTAATATTGTAATTAAAATGTTCTAACCAAAAGTTACAGCCCACATACTCTTTTAACAATATAGATAATTAAAAATGTATTTTGACTATTCCACCAAATAGCAAAATTGGTAAATTTCAAGGACAAGGGGAAGGTTTGAGTTAACGAATACTGGACTTAGGGTTAACAATGAGGTTAGGAAGCGCTTAGTACTGAAATTAAATGCAAGATCAACCATGACAGTTTTTATTTAATAAAATTGTACCATGTGTTTATTTTGACTATTGCGATCAAAGAAAAGGCATGACCCATATATTTTATTGTCTTCAAACTCTGAACCATTTAAAACATCAAAAGAAATTTGGTTAACTAGATGGAAGAGGGTATAGATATCAGTTTCGGATGAAATTTCTGTTTTGTAATAAAACTTTAAAATCTTTTGCTAAATCGATACAATGTATGATGAAAATTAATATGAATCTGATCGATATGATCACGTTTTAATATTATTTTTTTAAAAAAAATTATTTTATTGTTTTATAATAATAATAATATTAATAATAAATAATATTTTTGTTTTTCCCCAATTCATTTGACAAAACAAGAAGTTATCGGAAATCAAACCTCTTACTAAAACATTATTATAAACGATGTTGTACTTACAGCTATCACTCAAACCAGGTCTAAGATCTCAATTACGTTAAATGATACACTTATAGATTGATAAGTTTGTAGTTCTTTAGATCATCAGTCCTCAAAGAAATGAAATTTTCTCTTTTAGAGCTTCGATCTTTGATAATCCATTATCAATATCTTTTGCTGTTCTTCGGCATTCATTAGTCAGCTGGGGTACTGTCCGGCCACTGGTAATCACTGTCCAATTGCAGCTGTAGGCACAGAGGAGGTCCTGTACTTTAATCAATTTTTCTTTTTAAAGTAAAAGAATTAGCAAGAAGATATTGAGCGGTTATTTCTATTTCTAAATGCATTTTTCTGTGAAGGGCAAAATGAATAGTCTTATCAAATGCACCCTGCTTGGCTATTTTTAACAATGTTAGAAGTTGAAAATAGTTTATTTTTAGAAAGATAATATTAATTTAAGATAACTAAATATAAATAATTTGATCACAATTCTGCTTGACGCTGTTTTGTTTAAACTTGCTATTTCGAATTAAACTTCTTAATTTATGTTTAACTTTTGTTATTGTTTCAGATTGAAAAATATTGAACATATCTTGTATTTTTGGAGATGTAGAGGCATTATGTTCTTTGAGATACGAGTCTGACACCAGTTGCTGGAACAGAAGTCTACTGTGAAATGTCACAGATTCCCCTAGACCGACGTTTATGAATGGCATTTGTTACTAATACCACTCGTTATTCGTAGTTTTCAATACAAGGTCGTCTAGAGACTTATTTTCTCAAAATTTTTTTACATACTTTTTATTTACATTAAGTTCATTGAATAGATCTCGGACCGTTCCACGTTAAGCATATTAACTAGTAATCTATCATATTAATTGAATAATAAAAACATCTTACCCTTTTCAGATAGAGTTGAGACTTAAAGTCTTCTTAAAATCAAACAAAAAAAAACTGATAAAAATAAAAAATGCACTTTTTATGATTTTGAGATAGTAAAATATTAAATTATAATTTAAATCAATAATTATTAAATCAATTTAAGGTCATTATTAAAGAAGTGCACATAGTTAATGTTTTCTGCACGGATAATAATCATAAAAAATTTTTCAATTAACCTGTCTGGGTTATTATATAATCCGCTTCAATAATATTTTCTTTTTTCAAACTTTAATTGTTTTTTGTTTAAATATTTGTATTTTTAGTTAGTTAGCGCTTTTAGGTCATTTGAAAAAATTGAAAATAACTCTGACATATAATGGCTGGTAAAGATGGATAATGTCTCAAAATTAGTGGCAATTACATTAATTAATTTCATTTATCATCAAATTACTCATTTATTATTGTTATTATATATTATTAATTATTATTATTATTATTATCATTATTATTATTATTATTTTAATTTAATCAATTAGTTTAATATTTTTGTTATTTAATTAAGAATTTGTTATTAAAAAAATAATATCTGAATTAATTGAAGCTTTAATTATAATTTTCTAATTATATTATGGGAAAATATTATAAATAATAAGATAAGAAAGAAAAATTCTCATGAATTATCGATTATAAACAATTTAACTATTTACTGAAAAAATAATAAAAATAAAGTAATAAATGTTTTATGATTCATTTTATTAAATACCCGAATGAAAGACGAGAGAAGCTATTTCTTAAAGGAATTATGGGATCGAAACTTTTATAACAATTTTAAAAATTCTGAAAAACTTTCAGACTGAACATTCAATTTTTTATTCCTATGGAATTAATGTGGAGAAATTCATAAAATTATTATTTTCAGAATGAGCTCAAAGTTCTGAAAAATATTTTTTTCGTTAAGATAATTAATAAGAAATATTTTACAAAAATCGATAAATTTTTTAATTGTCAATGTAAGTCTGATATATGCCATAAGGTCTCGTCTTGATAATCAAAGGACATCTTAACGAACTACATGGGATCTTTGAAAAAATTCCAGAATTTTATTTACATGATTTTCTAGTATTGGTACATTCTTAAAAAGAGTGAAATAATATATATCAATATTTTTATTGATATTGATAATATTGATAATTATATTATCAATATATTTATACCTAATTTTTATATAACTATATATGACTATAAAATCTTTATGGTTTTATCCACTGTCGCCCAACACTTCTTTTTAAATCAGTAACAAGCAAGTCTAATACTTTTATTTAACCATATCACACATCTAACAATTAAAAGTTGTAAATAGTCCAATATTGTTGTTTCACGATTATTTGAACACCGTCAATGAGAAAGACAACAACTATTGTCTATTTACGTAATGGACTCTCTTGAAATTTTATATATTAAAAATAATTATGACAATATTAATACCAACAAGATAATTTAAAAATGTCTTTAATTAATTATAGCGAAAAGAAGAATGAGGATAAAATCAAAATATTCTTTTCAGTCCATGTGCTCCGGATTCTCTGTGATATACCGGGACACTTAACGGTTGTCAGCTAGACACATAACTTGTTCGGGATCAGAGAGTAATTCTTATTAAAAATATTATTCAATGACTTACTGATAATTTTACAAGGCAATTAGTTTGGATAACTTCGTCAACAACAATACTTTGATTAACAGCAACGCACATCTTAATATATCCGTGATTAAAACAATTGACTTTTCATTAACTCTCAATAAACATAATTAACTCGACAAGCAATACCACAACTGACTCTAATAACTTCGACAATAATATTATCAAACAAGTACTGCTTGCAATGTTCAAAACTGACAGGAATAATTTATTGATTTATTGATTTAGTGATTTATTACCTACTTTGTCGGTTTATTATTAAAATAATTAGTGATAAACCAGGCTTTATATTTTAGACAAAATAAATATTCTTTGCAATTCTCACCAATGATTTATTATTAGTAATATTATCAATGACTTATCATTATTATCTTTATTATGATCACAACTTCTATTATTTAAGGATCCTAAAATTCGACCCTACTGATAATTAATCTTATCAAGGTACTTTTGAAAACCCAAATAATATTATAAAACCATTTTTGTATTATAAAGACTCTGAGATGCCTGGACTTTTATTTGACGTTTGTTATTAATATTTTTGAAGATAATTATATCTGTCGATCAATGTTTGGGTATAAGAAAATATCCTCTGATCCGATCCGATCATCCTAACCCGATTCTAATAATCGATAACATAGACGCAATTTCCTTCTGCCAAAAACATGTCTAATTTTAAATTAATTAAACATTCTTCTCTACATAAATACGTTAATTTAATTAAATTTTTGGAAATTAAAATTTAATTCAAAATCATCGAACGTTTGTAATGTTTCGCCAGATCCACCACTGTCAGACTTAATTTCAATAAAAATTCAATTAATTAAATTATAATTATCGAACAGTTACCCAGAAGATGTTGCAAAGAAGATAATAATAATTGATTCTCCAGAATCCATATGGAAGGATGATGAAAAATAATTAATTCGCTTAAAGATGCCAAATTTCCTTTCTCCAAAGTTCTTAATTAGAAATTTAGAAATACTTAAAAACCAATTTATTACAAATTAGAATGAAATTGACCGTTCAGCTTCGCCGTGATTACCCGATTGTACAATTATCAGTAATAACAAGTGTAATCAAGAGGCTGCTTTGGAAAAGAGAGATCTGATCCAAAATAAATGATCCTCTTCATAGGTGTAGTTGTAAAAGTGTAAAAAATGTTTTCAGAACATGGTCCAAAGCAGAAGATCGTAAAAAACATTATAAGAAAGGAGATTATTTTTCTAAAAATTAAAATTCTAAAGAGTGAGAAAAATTGCACTAAGTCAAATAAATCAATAAATAATAACTTAGTAAAAAGTCGAAAAGTTTATTCATTTTTTAATCGGTAATATTAATTGATTGTTTTTGTTCTATTTATTGTTTAAATAATATTCAACGTCATTTACTTAAGGCGTTAATACAAATGTGATTACACTGATATTAACCACTTAATCAATGAGACACTGAATACCATGCAGATAAATATATAGAAGTCTTTCAAAGAATATAATAATTTCACAGGAGACAGTTTTTTGGCAAGATATCCTGATGCTGTAAAAGCCACAGACCAAATTTAAATCTTTGATCAAACTCATCTGGTTTCCGTTCACGAGGCAGCTGCATTTTAAAAGTTCTTAACTTCTTTTAACTTTGTTGAACCGAAGCAGGTTAAATATTCGTTTCCCGTGATAATCTTTAAATGAACGTCTTACAATTCATATCATCAATTAAACATTTAATGGCGGTTTTACATTCACTCTACAATGAACGTCGTCCAATGTGGTACATTGAAAACACTCTAATTTCCTCAAACTTCTTCACAAGTTTGAAAAACAGCAGAATATGTACAAGGGTCCTTAATTAAATTTCTGTGGCGTCTGATTTCCATTTCGATACTAACATCAAATCAATTTTCAAATCCAGGTCCACAACTAAATTTAAATTATCTTTCATAAACTATTCATTTATAATAAACATACTTTGATGTAGCTTCTAAAAATTGACGGACGACAAGTTTATTTCCTGGCTTTTAATACAGTCCGTATATGCTACGCATGTAAACGTAAACTTTTGTAAAATGAAAATGCCGTACATAAACGATTTTAATCAGATTAAAAAACATTTTTTTTACATAATAAATAATACTAATATATAATAATAATAAT
>JBBMKC010200297.1:0-14150 GCA_037834085.1 Bipalium vagum | reverse complement strand
TATTATTATTATTATTATTATTATTATTATTATTATTATTATTATTATTATTATTATTATTATTATTATAATAAATAGAAATACGTTTTGACATACCATTTATATCGTTGTAAATATAAATGAGTATTTCAATTGATTATATATGCTAATATATTATTATAGTTTACTTTTTATAATTAAAATGATCACGTTTTTTGTCAACTTAAAACCGCATCATTTATCTCGATGGCATAAATGTAGCATCATTAGGTTAATGACTCTCCATCCTCTCTCCTTTATAAAGCATTTCATAACTGCAATATAATTCATGGTCAACCTTGTCCATAACAAGTCATTGGGACGTCTATGGCTTGCCTCAATTGTCCCTGACCGTAAAGATTAATAAATATTACCCCGATGTAAATCATTCATGTCCTATCAAATGTCATTTGAGGTTCTGTCAAAATTCCCACTAAATTGATCTCGGGCTTTGGACAGTCGATTCTGATAGAGGAAAACATAAAAAAGGTGATTCAATCCATCATATATTACGTGTAAATATAAATAAATAAATAATAGTTAATGTCGATATTAATGATTTTCAAAAATTTCTTTGGTCAGTTCATAAGAAAAGACCGACATTTCTTGAGAAATTTAAGCTGGTTTTTTTATTTTGTTTAAATCTACAGAAATAAAATAAATCAAAAAATCGAATTTTTTCTAATATAAATAAAAATTCAATAAATGCCATAAATTTTCAAAAAAAATTGATAATATTTTATTGGAAATATTATGGCGAAATGTGGTTTATATTTATGAAATATGAATTTTTTTCAATGTGGTAGACACGATTGAAACGATTAATTATTAGAACAATAAAAAGAGGTAGGTACCCCAAAGATATTTTTGACTATTTTATTGATTGGATTTATTGATAAAATATCGTACAAATGGTCTTTGTTATTGAAAAAAACTGCATTTGTTTTCCTTATGTAATATTTTATCTGTCACATGGGTAAATTTCTGGAAACAATGAATTTCTGCTATACGGGCATCCTTGCCTATTAAGGCTATGTGCATGCTGAATTCCCTTAGAAGAGCCCTTGGAAATAGAATATTATAAATAATAGTAATATAATTTCCTGATTATAAAACATGATTAAATTCATTCATTACGAAAATCGTATGTTCAAACCCATTCTTGCCGACTACGTTGTATTGTTTTGGGAAAGAATGGTATCATAGTTTTATCATATGATGGTAACTGAACATCGAAGAAGGTTATTTAAATAAATTTCATCAAAACAATGAAACAAAAACATTTTGTTAATAATCACATATCAAAAGTGGGTTACAATATTATAATTTTCTTTATTATGAATTTGGTTATAGAATAAGTTCAGCATTATTCTCATCGAAATTAAATGACGAAGTTCTCATATGTAAATCTTTATTTTATTCAAAAAATATTGGCTATCGTTTCTGATTAGCTGCTTTTAATGTTGTCGTACACTCATTATGAAACTTTCTGAAAATAATATACAAACAGTCCTTGATATCCTAAATTGTTTGAAATTATTGCGTGATTATATATTTTTGAAGAGATCTAAATAGATGAAAATTCAAAGGTGCCTCATCTTTGCAAGTACCATGGGTGCTGCAATGCTTTCTAACCGAGGTCCTTTAGTTTTCGTTTTTTCGGCAAAGCAGTAGTTGGCTCATTGCTGCACGGATGAAAGACCACATTATTTCTGTTCACTAATTTCGATCATTTCCGCAGTATCGCCACTGACCACGCAAGACATCTCGCCATTTAACAGAGTTTATGGTAGAATCATATATCTTATAACTGATTTGTGTTTAATGAGACTTTATCATGGTGCAAAAACCATAGTTTTTCTTTCTATAAATCTTCCAGCTTCTGACGAATATTTTTACGTAAACATCTAAAGACTTCCAGGTAATAGTCCTAGTTGACTGTCTAACTCTCTAAGAGAAATTCAGATTGCAAAACTCTAAGATATTCAAATAAAACTGTGAGCATTAACTTAATTTTTGATAAAACCCTGTGTGGTTCATTCAGTTTCGCCTCCGATGATTGTTGGGAAGTTTACATATCGAATTCGTAGGCATGGTTCATGACCAACTATGATCCGAGATTAGATATGCATTCATTTTCATATATTTTGTATAGCATTTTCAAGGAGTGTAAACAACAAATTCATTAACTGCAAACACAATTTGTGCACATACGTTGTTCCACAAATATAAAAGTATTGAACGATTAAGACCTCTGATGTAAGCAACCCTCTTGACATGAATTAACTTTTGTTTTTCTTTTTTTGTTAAAAATATCAAAGAAACGTCAAAAATATCATTAATATTCGTTGTGATCACTGACAAATTAGGTCAATGTCATCACAATATATTTCCCCATTTTTGAAGATGTTAAAACACGACATAAAAGATGAAAGATATTACAGAAAAGTATTTGTTAATATCGTTTATAATTATACAAGAAAAATCTAAAATATATTAAACGGAATCTTCTGAAAAAACAAATTGTACCTTTTAATTATCAAACAGAACTATATTGATTTTATTAATGATAAATAAACAATATAGTTCTGCTTCCAAATCATAAAAATTGGATTTTTTATTTTACAGTAAATAAGAAAGAAAGGTTATGTTTTTCAAATATACCAGCAATGAATTAACATTAGTAGAGGTCATTCATGTTTGGAAGAATTCTTCTTTATTAGAACAAAATTCATCTTACCACGGCCCACAATTCATCCAGGTTGTTATGCATGGTTTTGGTATCGTTTACTTAAAGAATAAAAAAATCCGATGCCATTAACGCTCAATTCTGATGATTGAGACAGTTGGATTGTAGCAGAGATTGTTATACTTGCACTGTCCCTAAATTCGTTTAACTTTTGAAAATTGTTTTTACCAACATCTGGACGAGCATTATCCATTTGAAAGAAAACGTTTTTGACTCAATACAACGTTTACAAATGGCATTTTTCACTGTTGCCACCCGTTCGTCGTAATTTTCAACAAAAGGTGTTCCAAAGCATTGTTTTCTTATCACGTTCAAAAACTTTTCTAGCAAACTTTTTCCATAGTTTTTACCAAGATTAAATGCCTCGCATAAATCTTGAACCTTTGCGTATTTTTGTTTCAATTTACCCATCTTAACCATTAATTCTACCATAATTGAATAATAGAAGCATTTTATCTTTTCAGATAGAGTTCACATTTAAAAAATCTTCTTAAAATCAAACAAAATCGCTATTTAAAACAACGTCTAACTAATTCAAATATAAATTGAGAAAATCAAAAAATCCATTATTTTATTAGTTTGAATGAGTTAATAAAAACAAAACACAATATAAATATTTTAATTATTTATAGAAAATAATCTTTAAAAAATATATATCCCCCAATTGAATAACAGATATTTTCATCTTTTTCTGGTATTTCAGGAATGAAATAGATCAATAATTTTAATTGTATTTTCTCCATTGTTACGCGAAGACAATGACAGGTTTCCTAGAATAGTCTATGTCTGAATGATTGATTTTTGTTGACAGAGTCGGTGGTGTTATGTGTAAATGTGAAATACACAGGCCAGGGTTGAAAGGAAAATTAAAAAATCTCAACGCAAATTAAAGTTTATTCGCCATTGACATTTGGATAAAGGCTTATAAAAGAAATTTTTTCAACCAATCAACTATTAAAACAAAAAAAATTGAAAAAAATTTCATTTCAAGAAATTAATTTCATTAACATTAATTAATTCATAAAATTCGATTCCAACCGCAAACAGAAAAATGTGTACATAATATATCAAAAAATCCAATGATAATAGTTTTTTTGTTTTATTCGATTTAAACAAACAAATATCACAAGAAATTATTTTCCCCCGATTTTTGAAATTTTTTGTCAATTTTTCTAATCCAGTTACTTAAATATTAATAAACATTTTAATTTGAAATTTTATTATGATTCGTTAATAATTTTAAATTAGATTATTGATCGAGTTGCAGCATAAAATAGTTGATATATATCTGAAAATTGTCAAACTCCCCATTTGATTTATGACTGAGGATCGTCTGAAAATGTGGAACCAGCATTTCTTTAGATTCTAAAAATATCAAATATTGATTAGCAATGCCACAAAATATCAATTTTAAATCAGTCGTAAATTGATAATTAATATTAATAATAAATATTCATCTTGTTTCAGACGAATGGTAGCTGTAATCATTGTGGGGTTTTTTTGTTGTTGTTTATATATGAGCAGAATTTTATTTTTCCTTAAACAATATATAATTGAAAAAGATTATTTCTGTTAATTTATTTTTAGACTATATTTGTAGACAGAATAATAATTTATATAATTTATATAATATGTTTTTTGATTTTCTATATTCGTTTATTTCGAATTGTTTCCGTGCTGTAAAATGGATAAATATTAGGAATATATTTCAAAAAATTATCAACTTTTATGAAAAGAAATATTTTATTTATTTATTTATTTATATATTAAATTGTAACAAAAACTTGTTTCGGTTATACAAAGAAATTTTGAATAAATAAAAAACCCACAATATCGGGAAATATTTATATTATATTTTAAAAAAATTCAGAATCAAATAAAAACATTTTATTTATTTTTTGCCGTATTCATAATATTAACAATTATAATTAGATTTAAAATTCAATTATACATTTATGGGGGTATTTAAAAAGTATTTAATATTACATTATCATTTATTAGCAAATCATATAATATTATATTTTTTAATAACTACATAAACAATTTGAACATGAAACTTTTTAAAAATAATATATAATTAAAAAAATAATTAATATTAGGTTATTCGACGTAATTACCCTATTCATCGCTTGATTTTAATTTTAAATATAATTATTTAATGTCTATAAATATTTTTATTATGTCAGATCATATTCGAGTTATTAAATGTGTGTTTTAAAAACTAAATCATTAAATCTCGATTAATTACAATAAAATATTAATTTGTAATTAAATTGTAATTGTAATTTAATTGTTTTTCCTAAAACTATCAGATTTGTTTAAACTGGCTATTTATAATTTTTAATCTTCTTAATAAGTTTTTAAACTTTTGCTAATGAGAATGTTAGTAGTTAATCAGATTGAAAAATATTGGATATATCTTCTATTTTTTGATATGATAAACTCATTATATTTCTAAAATTATATATCTTATTCATACTCTAACCGCACATAATTTGCAGCAATCAAAATTAGTAAAATGGAAAGAAGACTTACATTCCTAATAGATTATTTAGATTAAAAAATTAATAGCTTAGGTAATATCATTAAAAAAAATTGGACAATTTTGAAAATTTATTTTATTTCATCTTTGAGACTATTATAATTAGATCGTTAAAACAAATCAGGGTCAAATCGATTTTAATTCTCCGTACATATTTACATATATAATGATTTATTTTTAAATATTTTGGTTTATGTTTTTATGATTATAATTATTATTATTTATGATTATTTATAATTCATTTAAGTCATAAATTTTTTTTAAAAAATTCTTTTTATATTCATGAAAGCCATTATTCATTATTTTCTTTGCATTTGAGACATAAGAGGATTTTTAACAGAGTGATTTGGTTGATTTCATATTTTCTAGGAATAAACAGTTTTTATATAATGCTTTTTATTGTGTTATTTTTATATTATCTTCAGTGAACGTACTGTTCTTTGATTTTTATGCTTTGTCGAAAAACGTAGAATCAAGTCGTCGTTGACGCCTATCCTTCTGTGACAGTGATTGTACAAAGACACATTTGTATTAATTTATTATATCATTAAAAATCAATACGAAATCAGATACAAATATTTGTGTAAACTGTTATTATTTTTTAGTTATTTATTATTATGCAAAATAATATATAATATTGATAAATAAATAATAGATAAAATAAAAATATTAAATTATTTTGTTATTCATAATGAAAACATTAAAAAAATCTAGCAATTTTCTTTCACTGTCAAACTTTTTATCATGCCACTCGTCCAAATTAAAACTATAAATTTATAAAAGTTCTTTCTGTTTTGTTTTATTTTTTTTAATATTTCATATTTGAGATTTTCTGTTTCTATAACGCTAAAAGTTTCCGTAATTGTGATAGCTTAATTTTCTTTTATCAAAATAAATATTTTCAATAACGATTCTTAAAAAATTGATTTTAATATTTTACTATTGAACCATATTTGTAAGTTTTGTTTAAATAAATATCAATGCATATCTTTAAATTTCTAATTACAGTAAAATAAATACAGATAAATTTCAATTCGAAGTTTCATTCATCATTATTGAAAAATGAATATAACGATGAAAATAGGGAAGAAAAACTTCGTTTTTTAGTTGTGATTATAATGTTGATTGATAACTTTTGTTGCATTTTTTTCTGTTTCAATAATTTTTAGATATAGTAAGTTATAATTTTTTACACTTGTTTTGGACAAAACATATTTTAAACTATAACAAGAACATGGCCTGAAATTTGGTTTTTATGAATATCTTTGCGACCGTGTAGATGAATTTGCTACCCGTATGTCATTGGTATTCAAGAGATATCATGATTATTTGACGACAGAATTTATATTCCACAATCAATTCTAATGTACATTGGCGTTTATAGACGTTTATTCTATAATAGATTTGTTAAAGATAAAAGCAATATTTTCTTATATACCAAAAACAAAGACCGACTTCCATATGTAGAAATCTGTGATATGAATTTGATGCCTTTGTCATGTAATGAAAATTCCGCATAATTGCTAAAATAGCTTAAGTACTATAGATAAAATTCCTCCAGTTTTACTTGGCCGTAAAAGATAGGACCAACCATATATTTTGAAAGTCACATCAAAGAAATTTAAACCTCAGAATGGGCATTAATTAACCATTCCTTATATGCCCTAAATATCACTCAAAGAGATATTCACTTATTTCGATCTTCGCAGAAATTCATCAGAAAGCAAAGTGTACATAACAAAGTTTACGGTTCGGTTTCTCTAACAACTGTTCACAAGGATTAGTGTTTTAAAGTAATAAACAAAATTTTGGATGTCGATTGATTAAATATATAGTTGTTGGGCTTTAAGATTTTACTTCAATTTTTACACGTATAAATAAATTCTTCCACTGCCAGAAAGATTTCTAAAAGAATCAAAAGAAATAATTTCTTCAAATTTTTCAATTGCAAATAATTAAGGTCAATTGAAAATTTTCAATAAACTAAATTTTAAGTTGATTAAATAAATTTTTGTATTATCATGATGCCACCAACATTTTATGACAGAAGCGGTAAATAAGAATTTTATATCATATTCTGGTTATTATACCTTCACTTAAACAATTTTTAATATTAGTTTGTTCACGGACCTCTATTAATATGACATCATTTCATCAGAATCTTATATAGCATTCTTGGATAATTATTATAAATATATTTTTATTTTTTTATAATATATTTATATAATATAATATTTATAAATATATATAATTCAGTATCGAATAATTAATTAATTAATTATTGATTACTTCTTTACTCTGCAGAGTAATTTTAAAATATTTCAATCTTTTCAACGGTGGTCTTTATGTTAATTATATAATTGAGATTATTTTCTAGAACGAATTTTAATGATTTATTATTTCATTTAAATTATGGATTTATTTTAAAAAATCTATCAACTTCATAATCGAAATTCAATTTAAATTATCACAGTTAAATATGGTTCAATATTATAATTGGTTTACATAAACAAAAATAATAAAAATTTGGATAGAACGAAATTGTATATTGTTCATTTAATTTTTTTCACTGCATAATATATATTTATTATTTAATTTCAGTGAGAATTTTATAAAAATATATTATCGATTTAATTTTTTTAATTATCCTTTAGAAATATATAATTAAAGATTAAAAACCTTTTAACTTTTTTCATTGATACTTTTCAATTGATTCTTAAGTAGACCTTTATTTCTCATAAAACCAAAATAATAGAAATTGAATATGAATAATGGTTTATTATTCATATTGTCTTTATGTGAATATAAAATAATAATAAATAAATAAATATTTTAAAAATATTTTTCAACCATTTAAAGCTCACGAGCATATGTGAAAGGATAATCTAAAGATTCATTAATTTTGTTAAATTGATTATAGATGAATTAATATATTTTTTAAATATTTCCAAAGTCATGAATGAACAAATTTATTCTACATCCTGTTTCAAATTGAATATAATTAAATTTAATTTTGGTAAATTTCAAAAATTGAATTAAAAATATTATAAATATTTTAAAGCCGATTTGAGTAAAATTTTGTGTAATATTTAATTTCATATAACTCCATTTTAGTTACAAGAATAACAATATTCATTTTCGACATTTAATCGATATTGATCGAAATGAAGGGTTTTATTCGTCTAATGATTATTAAAATTTTCTCTTAATAATTTTTATATTAAATGAAAATCATTCAATTAACAACAAGGATATAAATAAAATAAGTCAACTCTGAATTATATTTTTTATCCACAATAACTAATAAAAAATATATAAACGAATTAATTTATATTTTGGAATAAATAATTGATAAAATTTTGTTATTAACAAAATCAAAATTAATAAATAATTTAATTATACAATAAAAAGTTAATTTTCGGAGATTGTAATACCAATATCACCGGCTAAGCCTAAAATTGAGAACGAAATTTGCAATAAAAAATCCAGACAATCAAAATTGGATGAATATTTTTATAAGAATGAAATTTAGATTGATTAATATCCTTCCACTTTTATTTTCTAAAAATATATTAAATTATATAGTGAGACAACGGTTTCTAAATGAGATATAAACATCAACTAAATTGATAAAATGATTAAAACAAAACTTGCAATCATCGCAAATTCATTCTTTTGCATGACAATGCGATGTCACATCTTTGTTTAATAGTTAACCATACTGTATTAGACACGTTTAAGTGAAATACCGCAAATTAACCTACTTTTCAGACATCGCTCCAAAATCAGTAATCTAACAGTAATACACTCTTGGTATCCCAGAAAATCGTAGCCATAATCTTACCAGCCGTTTTTTGAGTTTTTCGTCTATTCGGCTAGCTTTAGGTAAAATGAACTACTTCGAGTTTAGAGTAGAGTCTGAAGTGTAATAATGAATCCATATTCCATTGAAATTGACGTATCACAGCAATACTTCGAACCTGGACTTTCTGATCTATTATTATCATTTTGTGTATTAGCCTAGTATTTTGTTAAGTTGTTTCATCAATTGGACGACCATTACGAAATTCATCTTTAGTTGTTGTGCGACCTCCTTTGAAATCTGAATGCCAATTTTTAATAGTGGAATTATGGAATGTCCATTATATTTAACCAAACTTTCTTTAGTTTCTATAGTGTCTTTTCCTTTCATAAAATAATGTTTCATTAATATCCTAAATTCTTACTGATTCATTTTTTTAAAAATTCACGTATTAAAATTTTTTAAATTGATTGTATAAAACAAAATAATTTGCCGAAATCAATAATTAATTAATTTTATATTGAAGTTTGAAGTTTACAATTATTTAGAAGTTTGCTCTTTAAAAGAAGCATATAAAGTTTTACGTTGCCTTGTTATTAATGAACAAGGCAAGTAAAATATTTATATAGTCTAGTTACAGTTCATGTTTATGAATAATGCAATTTATGGATATAATTTTATGAATTGGATCGATTTCTGAAATTTTATCTTCAATCTGTTAGATAAGCCCAGTATTTTTTCTCATCATGTTTGGTGATCAGTCCATACCAATTTTTTCCAGTCTATCTGGTATTTTAAAAGACACTTATCAAATTCTTGGAAAAGACCCTCTCCACCTTTTATCGGAACAATTGATAACATTTCTTCCAAAATTTGAAAACCCTCATTAATAGCTCTGATAAAAATTAACAACTGAAAAAATTAACATCACAACTTTCGTTCAAAGCTATTGCGTATAAACTGACCGATTTTAAATTGTCTAATAACTGATTATTTATATTATCATTTAAATCTTCTATTCTTCTAGCAATTGTCAATTTTCAATTTTATTTCTTACTTTTGAACACATAACATCGCAAATATCCAAAATGCACTTTTTTTAGAAATTCTCCATCAGTAAAAGGTTTTCCATTTTGCCCAATGTGCTTAGATACTAATAAACTTGCTTCTGTTGCAGATACTTGTAGCCGATTTTGGTTTAATAATACATTCTGCTGTCGAGTCATTTTTATTATCAAATCTGAGGTTTGTTTTTTCCGACTTTTTTCATTTAAATATTGAGCGTAAGTTGGGTGTTTCGTTTCAAAATGTCTTCTCACGTTTTATTATTTAAAAACTACCACACTCGAGTTACAAATGAGACAAACCGCTTCATTATTGAACATTGTAAAAAAATATTTCCAACTCCATGCTTAATTAAATATTAGGCATTCTAAGTCTACTTTTCGTTTTCTGAGACTCATCCTTGAAAATGTAATGATATAAAGTAAATATTTTAATATTACACTTTATATAAACATATATCTATTTTTTTATTTCATTGAGCTGGATAAAATCATTACACGGATGTTGGACATCCCTGGTCTAGTATATGAATAAATCAAATTTTTAATTACATTTTTAAAATTAATTCAAATATTTGCTGAAACAAATTTATTCTTAGTCGAAAATGCTTATGAATATAAATATAATTTTTCATTTACATGTTAGAAAATGTCAATAAATAATAGGATGATAGAAAGAAAGGTATGACTAAAATCCACAAAATGTGCAGTTCCTTCAGATGGATTAGAAATAATCTCGAAAGACATGAGGGTTCCATCGGATATTATTTCAAGAATATTAGAAGAAAAAATAGTTGGAACAAAAAAGATGGAATTATGGTGGAACAATGCTGTCAATTATCCTAGAAACAAACAATAAACCAGTTTTGAACGTATTGAAAGCGATTTATATTTAAATATCTCAAAGACACCACTAGACTTGTTTTAGAGACTAAAACAGACTTTTATTACCTTTATAACCTTTATGAGTTATATAAATGAAAAAGAGGTTATCACTGTCGAATGTTTTGTATTTTTCATTTGACCATAATTAAACATTAAATTTTAATTATTACCGTAATGATTCACATGAAAAAATTTTTTAGTGCTTACGATTTCAATCTACGATAGTTATTTGATTTATACTTAAGTATTATTGCAAGGGCAAAATATTATTTTCCTTTAAAGCAACATTAAGACCACTTAATATTTATCGTCCTTTTTTGTTTGTTGAAAACTTCTCGTGAGTGAAAGTTATATTATTGTACTTAATCATTTTATTAGTTATACAATTTTGTAATTGAATAAAATTTGATTGTCAGAAAACATTCTTTGTCTAAAATATTTTTGAAATAATTGGAATTTTGTAGCAGTAGTAATGAAATAAATAAAAAAATTAATAATAATAATAATAATAATAATAATATAATAATAATAATAATTATTATTATTAATAATAATAATAATAAAATAGATATATATATATATATAGTGTATCCCAAAAGAGTTAACATTTACCAATTTCCAGACTCTAAATATTTTTGAATAAAACAGCGCAATTGATGGAAATCTGTTTATTAGCCAGAATAATAATTGTTCTACAAAATAAAGTCTACAATAATTAAATATTCTGCTTTAATTCTGCTTCTACTGCTTGACCACGCCTATTAGTTTTCAATAAAAACAACATTTAACTTGCAGGGAATAGTCCACAATATTTGCCATTCCTAAGTCAACCGTCTAAGAACATTTAATTCACCTGAATTATGAATATACATAATTGAGACAAGATCAACATCAATTGACAATCGCACAAGTAAAAAAACGAATTGAAATTTGCAATCATCTCTTTCAAAAACCAGTTGGTAGTAGATTTTGGAAAAGAGTGGTTACGTGCGATGCAAAAAGGCATACTTCTGTTTAATCCTTATGACAATGGGTTTCACAAGGGACACAGTCTTTACCAGAGGTACGGTAATATTTTTTCTTACAATTTTAGACAATAAAGAGTTTCGATTATAAACGGTTTAAATTTATGGGTTTCATTCAACAATTTTTATGTGTTCTTCTTCGCCATTGTATAATAAAATTTTTTGTAACTAAATAAAAAAATTCCAAACGCTTCGATTGCCAGTAAAACATATTGCTCCACTTCAAAAACCTCAACAAAAGTAACTGAACTACAAACTTAAATAAAAATTAGATATAGAGAACAACAAATTTAATTGGTATATGTAATATTTACAGGAGGAAATGAATAGTAGCGAAGCTTACAAAAAAGGACTTAAAAGAAATTACATTTGCCGTTTTTGATATCCAATTTTTATTTATCTTTGCGGTTGGCTTACTTTTGGGACACCCTGTATAATGATAAAATACTATAATAGTTTTATTATTGTGTTTATAAGTAAATATTTTTAAGATATTGCAAAAACTGCTGCTGATATTACAGTGATACGCAGAAATATATAGAAAATATTCGAAAATATATAGAAAAGAAAATTTCATAACAAATACACGAGTGGAAATGTACACATAAAAACATGAAACATTACGGGCCGAAATTCTTGTCTCGTCAAGGCTTTGTGTTGAGAAAATAATCACTTAAATCGATAACGTCATGTATGGTACTTAGGTAATCAATGATTTTTAAATGGTCCCGATCTATAATGGTTCTTAAAAAGTATGATATTTGCGACTTTTAGCTACTGAAAAACTCTTCGATCGGATTTAATTGAGACGAGTATGGTGGCAAAGACTTCTAGTTTGGTGTAAGTTGATCTCTGTGTCATCTAAGTAAACCAGCTTACAGTTTTCAATGTACTCAATGTCTTCACATAAAGCCGTCTAGCCTCAATGTTTTTACTATTACCTCTTTCTTTGGGAACTCTGAATAATCGCTTTCTGGTATAATTCATGTCACGCATAATTCTTGAAACAAAACTTTGGCTGACTAAAATGCAATCAAATTCAAATAGAAACAATCGAATATTTTTTCTATATATTTTGAATAATTTTCTATATATTTCTGTATAAACCTGTATTATCTATAATTTTTAATAATTATATATTTATTAATAATATATTACATTTATTTTTAACTCTGATTTGGAAACTAATTACGAAAATATTTTTAGAAATATTATTATTTAAGCCTATCAATAATATTGATAATTCCTTTGAATGATTGGACATTACTCAAAATTATTCTTAATATTTTAATTTAATCTAGTGCAAACCTAAAATTAAATATTTAAGCCAATCGTACAATTTACATCTACATGGTGTGACGATAAAGTTCCAGGACTATTATTATGACGTGAGTTTTACAATTGTAAACTGAATTTTTTTTATGTTGACAACACATGACATAATTCATTGAAATTTATGAGTATTTTATTTCAACTAGCTTATTTGTTTATCTGAAGTAATTTGCGTAATTAATCTGCTAACATTTTAAGTCTTGTCACAATCTCAGAGTGAAACAGAGTGATTATCAAATTTTGCAATAGGTTAAGTAAAACACCTACGGATATCTACGAAATGCTAAAATTCGGATATGGCTTTTGAAAACAATTGGCAGGATTAGACCTCAGTGCAGTAATAAAGGAAGTTGAAGTTTACTGTATGATAACACACCTTCTTATAACTCAAAAATCATCAGAGGTTTCTGGCTGGAAAGGGGGTTATGGTGATCAACTATCTACTATATTTACTGGACTTAGCTCCACTAGATTTTATGCTGTTCCCAAAGCTGAAAGCCGTACTTAAAGGAAGAAAAGATCAGATTATTGAGGTTATTCAAACGAATGTTACAAGCAAACTCAAAGGTATTTCAAAAGAGAATTTTAAAAAAGTTTGAGCCCTTTGCATAAAAGATATATTAATTGTATTCAAGTCAATGGTTACTACTTTGAGTAATGAAATGTGATTTATTGTTGTCTTATGTACCTTTAAATTTTTACAGCTAAAGTCCTGGAACTTTATTGTCAAACC